>JASDQU010238371.1:0-11121 GCA_032191745.1 Picea mariana | reverse complement strand
CAGCAGTACATGTTGTCCAACGATTTCATCACTATATCTTGTTTCGCAAGACCACCATCATTGTCATTGTGAATCTGTTCCAATACATGTTGACACAACGTGTAATTGGCGAAAAGATCAGTAGATGGATTTTTATCCTCCAGAAATTTGACTTGGATTTTGTTTCTGTGAAATCTAAAAAGTCGTTGGTCTTTGTGGAACTTATCTCAGATCTTTCGGTTGAGTCAGGTGATGTTATGCCCGAAGAATCACCGATTAAAGGAGAGATTTTTCTGATTTCATCTTCGGACCCTTGGTATGGAGATATACTAGTCTATCTCCAGACTTTGAAGTGCCCCGTCTCTACTTCTCGTGATGAGCGTCAACATATACACCATCAGGAAAAAAACTATCTCAGAATCGAGGACACTTTGTATTGTCGAGGTATAGATTGCATCCTTCATCAGTGTCTCACTCGTGAAGAAGCGAAAATCATGCTTAACGACTACCACACTAAAGCATGTGTTGGTCATTTTTCTTAGTTGGCAAAAACCCAAAATATTCTATGAGCCAATTAGTTTTGGCTGACATTGATCAAAGATTGCGTTGAATCGGTCAAGAAGTGCCACCCGTGTCAGATCTCCTCTCAGAAGATGAGGGCACACCTTAGTCCTATGTTTCATGTCATTACAGTTGGCCCCTTCACCAAGTGGGGGATTGATTATACTACATGCCACCCCCCTTCAGCTAGGGGGCACCGTTATATCATCGTAGCAGTAGACTACTTTACAAAGTGGGTTGAAGCTATGCCAGCGTTCAAGGATGATGGTGAAACAATGACTCTCTTTTTGTTTAATCAGATAATATCAAGGTTCGGCATCCCGAAAGAGATTGTCACTAACCATGGCAGTCACTTTCAGAACAAAATGATGTTTGAGTTAACATCAAAACTTGGGTTGAGGCAAGAGAATTCATTGCCTTATTACCCACAAGCGAATGGTCAGGTGGAAGCTGTGAATAAGTCTTTCAAGACCATTCTACAATGAATGATCATTTCAGCCAAGTCAAATTTGCATCTGATGTTGTACTCAACATTGTGGGCTTACCGAACGTCTATAAAGACTGCCACCGATTTCTCACCTTTTCAACTAGTTTATGGGTTTGAAGCAGTATTGCCTATAGAATGAAAGAAATGATCTCTTAAGTTGGCAGTACAATTATTGCCAGACACTTCACCGCTTGAGGAACACTTATTATATCTCGAGCAGCTCAATGAATGACGACGTGATGTAGCCTTAGCTAACGAGACTCACAAGCATTGAGTCAAGTGTCAATATGATCGGTCCGTTCATCCTTGGATTTTCTCCAAAGGCGAGCTTGTCCTGGTCTATGACCAAGATAAGGATCCTCTAGGGACAGGCAAATTCAAACCCATGTGGTTCATACCTTTCATTATGAAGGAGGTATTAAAGAAGGGCGCTTATCGTCTGGTTGATGTTGAGGGGAAAGCTTTGTCAGAGCCTAGAAATGGGCTCTACCTTAAGAATTATTACTCATAGGTCGGTCGCCTTAGGTGACTTATTGTACATATGTATAGTTCTTATACAATTAATTTTTGTCTTTTTTTCTTTTATGGATGTGTCATTTTTTATTTCATATTTTTCACTGTGGCATATGTCAAGTGAATCAGAGGTGTTCGTTGGGTTCACATACGATGCTAGCTGACACACTCTGAGGCTTGCTTCCGCAGCTTGGGTAATCTTCACACCTCAAGGCTAGTTGCTATATTCTGGAGGTATATGTCGAGGTGACGCCAAAAACAATGTCGCCAACTACAACGCAGTAATATAGTTTCTTTGTGACACTTTGTCACATGGTATCTCTCACCTTCGGGTCTACTTAGATGCACAACTAGTTATGTCCTAGTTAAATGGGGTTTACCGCATTTACAATCCTAATATAAACCGACGGTTCCTTAGGGCACATCTCTTAGAACGATGCTTTGATTACATTACATATATCCATGTTCCTAGGAGATTGTATCAAATCACAGATACTCTAGCTAATCATGTAGTATATTGGCATATTGCACACACGTAAGAGAAATCACACACATACACATGTAAATACACTTGTAAATAAATGTAATCCATAAGACATAAAAAGATGTAAATATGCAATATATATATTGAAATTCTTAGAGTACAAAGGTGGGTGCGAGCATCTCAAAAAAAATATGTATGGTATACACCACGGGGCTTATTCCCTCAAAAATATACAAAAGAGTTCTCTCTGCATGTAAGTAGTCCTAGCTAAACAAGGGGCATGTTGGCCCTTCCATAATGAACCACAGCCTTTTCCAATCGTCGAAAAAGCTGGACCCAGATCTGTGGCACCCCAAATACAAGAGTCTGCATAGATGGAGGGAGATCCTTGATCTTGGCCATAGGAACTGTACGAGTGAGCATGGTGAGCTTCCACTCCACTAGTCTCAATACTCTCTTAGCCTCTCTGGCTGGAGGTCCCCCTACTGCTACTGCTGGTCTGGCGGTCGTTGTTGGTACTACCTCTATTCAAGGACGTCGCCTGCTCCTTGCGAAATCTGCTAGATGCACTGGCCCCACATCTGTACATAAGCAGATACATAGTTGTCAGATACTTTGATTCACATAAAAATGATATATATAAAAAGAAACAAAAAATAAATAACTTTAAAATTAAAAATGTACCCATCTCTCCATGCTCACCTCCGGGAGGTACGGGCATATTCGGGCCCCTAGAAACGTTGATCTTGGCGTAGGGGTAGTCCTCTATCATCGGAATATGTCCTGCCCACTAGTCAAAAAAGGTGTCATCAAAGGCCTCTATGGTCCTTCCACCCCCCTATCGTGGAAGTAATGTCGCCCATCTACATACTGCTGGCACGGAGATCACATGCCCCCGCACTGTCTCTTGTGAGCTGAGACTGGGTACCCTCTCAAAAATGAACGAGCATAGAAAAGTGTCAAACCTGAAGTTTCTTTTGTTCCGCCCGCGACACTCAGTGAGTTGTCTCTTCATGCAGTCTAGCATGGTCGTACTCCAGTTGAAGATTCATGCATTCAAGAACTGTACTGCACAATGCATGTGCGCCTAGGAGGCGTGACGTAAATTCATGGATACAGTAATCTGCCCAATGAGTAAAAATATCACTTTCAGTAGGTTAGTGATATTGTTGATAGTCACCTGAGAACCTACTTTCTTAGTGCTGGCCTCGCAATGTAGTTCAATCAACTTAGTAATGTTGTGAGGCTCGGGGGGAAAAGAACCCAAGTTGACCGGTTCACCTCTCCTCGAGAGGCCAGTCATAAAGTAAATGTCTTCAGTCATTGGAGTCAACAAATTCCCCTCGAGCATATATGCCTCAGCGTCAGGATGTCAATAATCTACCAAGGCATTCAACAGCCTGGGTTGTTCCCTCATAAATGGACACTGGAAGAACTTGCACAACTTGCATTGCCTTAATGCGTGCATAGCTGCAGGGTCCTCCTCGACCAAGATATCAACATCCTCATGCTCCCTCTCTCTCCAATGGACAAACGTCATGTCAATGACAAGTTCAAAGGGAGAGTTAATATTGTATTTTTAATTTTTCTATATCTTTGAGGGTGTATGTGGGTTGTATTAGACAAAGTCACGTATGCTTGTGGGAAGATTGTTTTCTACCTATGGGCATACGTGGGTTGTCCTAGAAAAACCTTCGTACATGTAGGGCCGACCTTTTCTAAAGGTGCGCGCCCCCCAAAAAACTAAAACTAATGCAAAAGGAAAGTATGGAAATGAAAGAGGATATAGTTTGTACTTACTTGGTTCGAGCGAAAGTTTGTTTCGTCCTCTAAAGCTCCCATAATCAACTCTTTTAGCAAAGGGTTTTTTTTGGATTTTTGGTCAATTCTCAATTTGCAATTGTGATAATGAGTTGCTAACTTCTATTTATAGACCTTTTTGGCCCTTTTTGTCATTTTTTGAACCCTTTTGTCGTTTTTCCTGGCTTGAAAATTATTTAACATGGTTCTTGAGTCTCTCATTGGATGATAAGATACACTTCACTTTTGGTTTGGAAAATTTTTGGAGAGATGGGTCACTTTTGAAGGTCCTTTGGTAAAAGTCATTTTTCCAACTTTTTGCATTTAAGTTAAGATTCCACCTCCACTTTTTGCATATCATTGTCTTTTCGGATTTTCCATAGGATCGATCCCACCAAATTGCGACACAGAACCGTCATTGTTGCTTTAGAAGTGTCATAATTTAGTGGTAGAGACTTCCTTTACATGGATGCCCTAAGTAGATACTGGTTGCATTTTGGTGTCCATGTCGTCATTAATGAATTTAGGCTTGGGACTCCTTATTAGTCTTGTATTCATTACGAGTTTGAGCCTCATATATCTGATATTTCATCACTCTTGACCTCACCCTCAAGAGTCCCAGAAAATGAGTCTTCTTTAAGCCCTTTAAAGACTCTATAAATATGAAAAGATTGTCAAGCGATCTTGTTTCCCTTCACACTCGCCAAATCAAAACTTGAAGGCAGGTCTGTCCAGTGGTATTTTACCCCTTTTTTGGTTCGGATAGTCAATTATACGAACAAAGGTATACTCTAGGAACTTCGGTTCGCTAGAAGAGTATTCTCAAGTATAAGTTTAACCCTTTTTCAGGCATAAGGAATTAAATTTACGAAAAAGGAACCCCCACAGAGTCCATAGTTAAACTCTTTTCATACTCCCTAAAATTGAAAATATAGTCGAGTGACCTTGTTTCTTCACACTCATTAAACTGGTCCAGAAGAACATCCTCTATAGAGTCCATAGTTAATCTCTTTTCAGACTCCTTAAAATTGAAAAGATCATTGAGTGACCTTGTTCTTTCACACTCGTTAATTGGTTCAGAAAAACATCTAATCCCATGAGTTTACCCATTTTTATTGCCTGTAGATTAAGGAGGAAAAAGGTACACCTCAGGAGATTCGCCTCACTAGGAGAGTTCTCCTAAGTAAATTTTACTTTTTCGGGCCAAGGAGACTAAATCTAGAAAAAGGCAGCGAGTCCATAGTTAAGCTCTTTTCAGACTCCTTAAAATCGAAAAGATTGTCGAGTGATATTGTCTTTGTCACACTCGTTAAAATGGTTTTGAATAGACGTATTTTCATTGTTATTTTATCCCTTTTTTGAATCGACTGGACTACCTTCGAAAAAGGTACCCCAGCGGAGTCTTCTTTTATGATTTTTCAGACTCTCTAAAAATGAATAACCACCGAGCTTACCTTCTTTGGGCTCATTAAAATTACATTTAAGGGTGTTATCATCATGTCCTATCAATCGCATTTGCATTCCTGCATCTTTGGCCTAATGTCAGCTCCATGTTGCTCTCAACTGAACATTTAAAACATGCCTTATACGCAAACCTTGTAGCACTTTGCCTCTTCATTTTGACACCTTGACCCATGGAGGCATTTTCCTGAGTGTCCTTTTCCTTCACATGTCTCCTTTCTCAAAACATTAGTGTGTTCCTTGCGCTTGGAAGTAATATTCTTTGAGACACTCCTTCCTCCTTTGTAAGTAGCATTCTTTTATTCTTTTTCAAGCTTTCTAAAATTATTGAAAAAGACAAAAAAAAATCAAATATACCCCAAAAAGAGGATGGGAAAAGTATTTTATTTTTATGGCAGCACAATGGGTCTCCCTTGGACAAAGCACATCCTTCCATTTGTTCGTCAATCTTTTGGATTTAATATGACCTTAGGAAGTTGTTCTCGTTACATGGAGTTGTGTCCTCCTCCATTTGGTTATTCTTCCAAACACATGGAGAGTTTGCGTTGCCTCCTGCATCGTGAACTTATGTCGATGTCGTGCTGCCTGAGTCTGATCATCTGTCATGCTATTGTCCAAGGGAAGTTTTTACACAGCCTGAGTCGACCCTTCTGCAGTTTGTCTCTTGCCCTCATACCCGACCATCCCGAAAGTCCAATCAAGTCCTTGTTCGAAATCATTGAAGTTATCTGCCTGATCACCGAGATCCTCTTATCTGTTCCCAAATGAGCCGTCGAATACCTCTGGGTAGTGAATTTATACACTCACATTACACTCCTACCTGAGTTATGAATATCTTGAATTTGTTTCTCGATATCTGAAGTCCTCATCTCCAGCCATCAAGCGTCATTGACTTCTTGAAGATGGATACTATAAATGTATATATTTGATTTTTAGATGTAGATATGATGTGTATTGCTCATGGACAAACTTTATATAGTTATATGACATGGATATACAGTGTATTTGATTGGAAGCCATGATTTATTTCATCCAGCGCATGGGTATGCCCGCCTCAGTGAGACAATTGTTATTTTTTCATATGGCACCTCCCGAACTCTGGTCCTAGTCTCACTTGCTTCGTATGTTGGTGAATATTTGTAATGTATTTCAGCCATCATATGCTCTTCTAACCTCACACATTAGGGGGAATCTGTTATAACCCTAATTTTCACTATACATGCATACCTGACATCAGGCCATCTTACTTGCTATTTTTTCCAAGCCATCACTGAGAAGCTTGTAACGAACCTCCTCGTTACGACAACAACTCTAATAAAAGGTGAATTTTTTTTTTTGTTTATGGTGTTTTAAAAGTGTGGGCGAGCGTGTACAAGGGAAACATACACATTCACTCTGCGCCGCCACACGACGACAACTCAAGACGCATGCAACTGCGATATCAATCATAAAGATCTAAGACGCACATAAACATTTGCAAGCAAGGACGACTATCAACCGACAAATAGAAGACTGACTTCCCATCGATCCTACCCTGCAATGGTTAGGGCCTCCAAGACACATAAGCAATGCTCAAGCCCAGGTTCCCATCGATTTTAACCATTTAAGGTCTCAGGGCCGGCGACTGTTCTGAGGAACATGGAGGTGTCTACATCCCACCCAACTCAAGCTGACCAAGCAATAAAATATATATATCCAAGTACAACAATAGTTAAGATCAACCATGTCCCCTACGGTGTTCAAGGTAATTAATGGTAAATTCAATTTATAGCAATTCCAATTGTTAAGCAAATCCCTTACTGAGGTGATTTCAGTTGATTGTACACTCACATTTACTAATCATATTGATCTATGCACTTAGTTCAAGATATTCATTATATGTTAACAATCCAACAAATCTCAAACAACGTTATCATAAAAATAACATCATTATGCGACTATTAAATTAACTCCGCCATTAACATCATGTTAACATTATCATAACACATCACATCCTATGCCCTAAAATTAATTTAACATTAACATAACCATAAAACAAATATCATTAATATTAACTTGACCATAAGCATTAACATTGGGCATTACATCACGTTATAAGAATCTCCACGGTGTAAGAGAAATTGATTAGGAAATCCGTCATGAACAACATAAGTGTGACCGAATTGAAAACAACTTTACGTCAACGCGCGGAATCAATCATTCATTAATTCAATTGTAGCTAACATTCTAAAGGCAGATGAAGTGATGACACACCGACCGTCATACTTATCCTGGTGCTAATAAAACAATCTGCTATGATCAATCCATCCATTACACAATATAAGAAGAAGGCAATCGAGCAAAGGGAATTACATGAAAAAGCAAGATACACCAGGGCCTAACTTTCAATTGATTGTCATAGAACTCTTCTAATTATTAGTATCTTATTATAATTGAAATTTATAAGGTGTTACTAACAATATTCGTTCATGTTAGCAAGTATTTTAAGGGGGGACTAAAGTGGAAGTAAGGTTGAAGTAACCATTGAATAAATAAAAGTAAGGATAACAATAAGGATGAATAGTAATAAAAATACAATTTTGAATAAAAATACAATTTTGAATAAAAATTAATTGATAATTCCTTTTACAGGTTTACAAATGTGATTATTAATCCATCAGTAAGTTCAACAAATAACCATGATATATAATTTCTTCAATTACGAAAAATAGGGAATCTAGATGGTGAGTTATTGAACCCAGCACGGGTTGACTGATCTACGCTTATTCGATTAGTTCTCTTACATTCAAAGGTTAAATCCTAACTTAAAACTAGCCAAAAGTCAGTAAAATCTTAACATGCAACTAACATTAAATAACCCAAGCAATAATAAGACCTTTCAGTTAGAGACCCTATCGAGGCATTAATAACAATACAATCTGGAAAACCAACCGGCAAATATTCAGGAACAAATTTTAAATTGGGCATCATTTAAGGGCAATTATCAGAACAAAAGAAATTAATCCAAACGCAGAACATCTGTCCCCCATAGTCGCACAGAAATTAAACGCCAAACGCACAGTCTTAAAAGCCGAAAAGTGTGGGGTAAGCTTCGCCAATTCGCAAAGTGATTAAAACACCAATTGCAGAGAGATAAAATGGGATAACTCAGTGATTTGTGGTCAGAAACCGTGAGGGTCTTCTCCTCCAATTTGCCAAGAGACAAGAAACAAAAACTCAGGGATAAAAACGAAAATGCACAAAATTAAAACACCAAACGCAGAGATCAGCGACCAAACGCCAAGGAAAAAAAATTAACCAATAATTTGCTGAGATATACAACAAAACGCAGATAAATTTGCAGAGTTCAAGGGCGGAATTATGCGGGGTATCCTCCAGCAAGTTGTAACACAAAGTTTTTAGAATAATACAATAGAACGCAGAGAAAATGTGGTTGTGGCATGTGGGTATCCTCCAACCATTACCAGGACTTACAACCAAACACCAGAAATTGCTATCCAATCACAAGAACTACCGACCAAAACCTAACATAAAACTCCACCAGATCATAAGGAGTATAACACAAAATGCAAAGTCAAACATCCAAAAATCGTTGAGTTTATAACTATCAAGATTTGGTCTGCTAAGTTTATATCCTAAAGGAAACAATGAGAAATATATTTTATCTTAAACCGATATAAAAACAAAGAGATGGAACTTCGTCATCAATTATATTGAAGGTAATTAAACACAGTTAAGGAGGAATTGCGCAGACAAGTCCAGCAAGATATAAACATGAAGGAAAAATGAGACAATACTAGTATAACATGTTGAAATCATTTATACTCCTGATCCAGATCCAAGCATAAAAATGCAGTCAAAAAGAAAAATGTGAAGCATAGCAGGAGAGCGCATCAACCAAAAAGGGTTATTGAAATGTCCGCAAAGATTTTATCAGCCAAGGTGTGAAGAATAATTAGCAAGGTAAAAACGCACAGCGAAAGGAGAGGCAGTGCCATTAACGTTCCTTTTAAAAACAGTTACAGTTATCATTTTTGAAGTAAATAGTACGCATTATACTCTACCAAATAAAAGACCATACCGTTTCCTAACGCATGCCTCGAATGACGTTCGGCGCTCCTTGCCACTCCTGCTCGCCGACTGTCGAGACCTCACCGATACCTCCCAACCAATTGCTAGGGGTACTCTGCTTCCCCCTTAGCCCCCTGAGCTGCAAAGGGGCCACACACAATCCAGATGGTCTGTCTAGCTTCCCAGCTTACCTCGCAAGGCTGAGCTATCACTCCTATCCTAGCTGGAAAATCCCAACTCTCCACAAGTAATCAGTCAAGTCACAATTCTGACAGTGTAATGTTACGCTAATAGTCTCCCCCATTCTTCCTCATCTCCCTTTCTTTTATAGAGTTTTGAGACCCACCAACTTTCCCTAATTCACATTTTAAATTAAGTCTCAATAACATATTATAAATATTCTCCATCACACAAGTGTCGTCCATCCCCCTCTTCTCTCCGTTAATTATTTTCTTTAAAGTTATTAATTGCCTCAATTCCCTCACCCACCTAGAATTGCTCCTAAAATTACTCCTAGGTGTTCCTAGATCCCCTTACATGTTTTAAATACCTTCCCTAAAGACGAGGTTGCTTAATTAGTTCATTTTTAGAATTTTCTTAATTGTAGATTCCTTACTATGTTGACCTTGCTTTTTACCATAAGTTCAACTCTTTCCTTAAATATGTTTCCCCCATCCCTAAGTTTCCTAATTTTTATTTATCCCAACTTTCCCCTTTTTATTTGAGTCAAAATGACAGTTGTGCTATTTACTCCTTTTTCCCTTTATTATTAATTCAAAATCTTTTATACGTCCACAAGTTAACTAATTAAATTCTTCTTTTCAATTTACAATCACGGATTTGAATTAATTTCATATTCTCTTTATTTTACCCTACAAACTCTATGAAGACTCAAACTATAGCTTAAGTGGGTTTTAGTTTACCTCTTTATTTTTTTTTTATAGGGTTATTTTCTTAAGGTTAAACAAAATTTATCTTAGATAAGTTTTAGACTTAGGTTTAGATTCTGAACTGAGTGACAAATATTTAGGGAAGTTGTTTAAGGATTTCTTAAGGTGTTAAAGTCTTAGGGAAATCTAGGTTTGTTTCTTCATCATCATCAACGCGACGTGCCCTTCAGGATGCACTACATGCTCCAAGGGTGGCACTCTCCTCGTTCATTTTTTTTCCGCGACGTGCCCTTCAGGATGCACCACGTGCTCCAAGGGTGCCACTCGCTTCTTGTGTTTCTTTTGCGCGACGTGCCCTTCAGGATGCACCACGTGCTCCAAGGGTGCCACTTGCCAACTTGACTAATTGGTAGACATCTATAACCCCTGGAGTCAACACTCTGCCAGGTGAACTTGTGGGAGACTAAGGGCTCTAAGGAATAAGCCCCCCGCCTTATTGTACGCCCCTTAGAATCATAGTGAGCGACTGTCACAGTATCGTGGATCCTCTCGAGCTAGGTAATCGTTAACCTACAGTTCGAGCCATGACGGGAGTGCTAGTAGGCTGTGGCAGGGCTACTGTCCACACCTCTCCCTCAACCTCTCTAGAAATCGTGTGTGACCCCTTTATTCCATATGTGAGTCTGGTCGACAAGCTATCGTCAGCTTGCATCATCAATAATCATGTCAGAACATGTCAACATCATATCATCAAATCAATAATATATCACGATAAATAAATCCCAAATAGCACACTCCCTGACTCAATCCAGAGTCCAAGGGGTTCCATCGATGCCTCTGCATCCTCAAGGTCCAAAACCCTGCACACTCAATAA
>JASDQU010238369.1:21989-32321 GCA_032191745.1 Picea mariana | reverse complement strand
CCATCACTAACACAAGAATTTTCCAGTTGAGGAATAGATCCATTTCAGAGTATCTCATTAAATGGAGGAAACTATCAACTGAAGATTCTACTTGGGAAGATGAGTCTTTTATACAGAAGCATTCAGAGTTACTCAAGTGTTGCAGACAACACTTGTGTCAAGGGGAGGGGCATGTTAAGCCCTAAATAGTGGCTCATTACCCCTTAATTGGGGCATATTACATTAGTAATGTTATTTTATTTATGTCGGCTTTAGTCGATTAGTTGTAATTATACCTCCTAGTCTCCTATATATACCAAGGAGACATTTTCATTTGGAATCATCTTGTATTTGAACATTTATGTGGGAATAAGGAGGTTTCCCCCTCGAAGAAGCTTATTATCTGAATTTCTCTCTTTTTCAAGGCGTTAAGTACTTATTCTGAGGTTTTTCTATGCTATACTGATATTTGGTTCCTAACATTGGGGGTAGTCCTAGTATCTCCTTAAACACATATTCAAAATATTTCGGGCCTACATGTTCCTCCAGATTTGGAACCTTATCCTTATATGCTTTCTCCATACGAGATGGAAGTATTTGGAAGCCCTTCATGTAATACCTCTTTAGCTGCATTGCTAAGATATCTCAAATAGTAACTTCCCTAGGAATTCCTTGGACTGTTCTTGGGTTGCCTTCCTCATCCAGGAAAGTAAATTCCTTGTTATGATAGTCTAAGACAACATGGTTTTGGTCCAACCAATCCATACCAATTAGAAAATCATATGAACCGAATGGAAGGATGTTCAAATCTTATTTGGTACTTATCCCATTCATGTTCACTGGACATGATTTGACTAGTTCAACCACTTTTCTATTGGCTCCTGTAGCCAGTTGTACCAACCAGTATCTATCATTCTTTCTTATTGGAAAAATAATTATTTCCACAACTTTAGGATCTATGTAACTATGAATATCTCTTGAATCTATCAAAATAGTAAAGGCATGGTTATTGATCATACCTTCTACTTCAATAATTTGTGATTGAAACTCTACTTGTTTGTTGTCTAGAGCTGCATAGATCCTCAGTACACTTCTTCCCATGTCCTCCATTGTCTCTACTTGTTGTACATTTTGGAACACTCTCACTTTGTCACCTTTGTGAGGAAAATATCTATACTTTTGGTCTCCATTATAGCCCCAACATTGAATGGGTGTCTGCCTTGGCCTTTTCCCACCTACTTCAGCCATTCTATGTTGTCTAAAAGATGGTTATCCTTGACAATTGTCTTTGAAAAAGGATGGTTTGTTCCCCTTCTACCTTTGTTCCTTCTTAAACTTATTATCGTCCTCCCAAGACTTCTGGAAAGTAGGATTTTTTTTTTGTTGATCACATAATAATTTTGGTCTCCTTATGGTTTCTTCCAGAGTCTTGGGATCACCATATTGGATTTTGTCTCTAATGAAAAATGGCAGCCCACTCAGGTACCTCTGAATATTCACTATCTCATCCTTGATTAAGGAGACATACTTCAACAACTCTAAAAATATCATTTCAAATTCATCAATAGTCATGCTTCCCAGTTTGAATTCAAAGAAATCTCTCATATTTTTTTCATAATGCCTCTTGGTCGGGTATTTCTTCTCAAAATGCCTCTTGAATTCCTTCCAAGTCATGTTTTTTTTTCCTGAGGTGTTTTACTTTCACAATTTGACCCCGCCACATGGATGTCTTTCCTTTTAACTGATAAACAACAATTCTTCCCTCTGTATGAGAAGAATAGTTATGCAATTGGAAATTCTTCCTCGTGCCTAGCAACCATGTCTCAGTATCTTCATCCTTCTTTTTCTCTACATCAAAAGTATGAGTTTTGATCTTTTTCATTTATCCTTTCAAATCATCCACCCAAGACCTCCTATGCTTCCTAAAATGATATGTACTTGAGCGGCTATGTGGTCTCCTATGGGAATGATTTTGGGAGTGATGGTGATGTCTGCTACCACTCCTTTATATTCCTTTGTTCTCAGGGGTCTATTGACTTCCTGATTTGTTGGAGACACTTTCCTTATCCAAATTAATTTCAATTCTATCTAGGATTTTCATTAACTTCATATTGAAGTCTTCTTATTGTTCCTTGGCCTTCATAAGCCTCTTATTATTATCCTTGTGGATTTGAACATCTGTTTGCAATTTTTTGAGGGTCTCAGCCATGTTTATGTCTTCCTCCTTTTCTCCTCCATGTCCATTGGAGTTGGTTCCATCCATATCCAGATGGGAATTCAAACCTTTGATTTCATCTTATTGACTTAATACTATCTGGGTATCCTCCATCAATCTGCACTCTATGTTGGCTCTGATCTGATAGATGTTAATTCTGCAAAAGTGTGTAGCCAACAGAACTTTGTCAGGGTAACTCCTCTTAATAATTTCATGAAAACGTGAACCATTTTGATTCATTAAGATATATCATACTTCTTTTATGTTGATTTCCTAGGAAATTGTCTGTTTAGATCCAATTTTGGGGTGAAAAATTATCATTTATTTTTCAAGACCTTTCGAATGGATATTTCCATGCTCAATTCTGAGTTTTGAGCAGGAAGTTATGGATATTTGAACAATTTCTCCTTTTTTTGTTATTAAACAAAATTTTAGGTGTTATCCCCTCTTATTCAGCCCCCAAATTCATGTGACCAAGGGTTGTGATCTAGCGCTAATAGTTAGACACTTATCCTTTGCTTCGGGCCTCCAAGGCTTCTGAGGGTCTGCCTCCATTACTCTACATTTTCCCCAAACATCACTTCTATGAATACTCAGAGGATGCACAAATCGAATATTCTCCTTCCTTGCTTAGATATACAGTGTATAGGAGCTCTGGGACTTTGGGCTTCGACAGTCTCCAAAGTACATCACAAAAAAACTCCCAGACCGCAAAGTTGCAACTTTGTCGAACTGGCAAAGTTGCAAAGGACAATGGATCTACAGTCCACATTCTCTTCTCATATAGATGATGGATATGAGCTCCAGGACTCTTGGATTCAACGGATTCCAAAACACTTCACTACAAATCTCCCAAAGTGTCAACTCACTGAAGATCCCTTCTCTTGCCTCCATATGTCATTCCCATATCAACGGTCAAGATTAAATTTTCCACCCCGGGGAGTTCTCGAATCACAACAAAATACAACACAAATCCTTCGGACTACTTCTTCTCCAAACCTTCGGATCTGGTGCCAATCATAGTCTATGATAGAAGGTCATTATGGACTCTAGCGTTCGGGCCTCCCGAAGTCCTCGACCTAAAATCCTTATAATTTGAATCCTCGAGGCCACAGGATCTACTATCGTGTGTCCCCTCCTGATGGACGGTGAGGATTTAATCCACTCTTCGGAGCTTCGGGGGTTTCACTTAGTACTGCACACCTAAGTGCTACGTGGAATATTCCAAGAATTAGACATGTGGCCCAATCTAAAGGGTGACACATGTCAAGTTCTAACTGCCAAAACAACCTTTCAAAAGTACAAAATACACTAACACGTGGCATGCATATTATGCTTCCACGTCACCCCGGGTGATGTCACCAATCCACATCACCTAGAAACTTAGGGAATTCGGTATAGGTCTGGAAGTTCTTCCAACAAATTTTCCCCGAATGCTAAACTCCCAAACTGCGTAACCTTCCGGGGCCCACATAGTACAACTGCAAAAATCAAAGTAGTGACACGTGTCCCCACTACTAAGTGACACATGTCAGGTTCCAATTGTTGGAGTTACTTCACACACACATAGGATTTATTTTTCCTAAGGTTTTTAGTTTTTTATTAGTCATAATTAGTCATTATCCAGTCTCCTATATTTTAGGGGAGAATATTCCACCTGGAGAATATTCTCTTTCAGTTGACACTTCAGTTTGACTAGTTGAGTTGAGTTTAGATGTTGCATTGGGATCATCACCATGGTAATTCGACCTTTCCTTGGGATCATCACCAAAGTGGCACATTAGCCTTGATTCCTTGAGTTATCTCCTCACTACTCATTGTTCAGTCAGTTAACTGAAGACTAGTTCACTAGTTAACTCAACTAGGTGGCAATTCACTCCTGTAACTACCTGAGAGACTAGAATAGGTGGTAGTTCACTCCCATAACTGTTGGTGTGTGTCCAAATCACTCTACACCACCACTATGGTGACTTGGTTCACCTCAATTCAAACTCATTGAGTTATACAGAGTATATCATGTGTAAATTATTCATTATTCAAAATAGTTAATGAGAATTCTTCCATTCTTTCTCTCCTTCTTCTTCTTTATTCTATTCTTTTTGAAAATGTGTGTATTATTGTTTATCTAGATATATTCTATGCAGGTTCAACACCTTTACATGGTATCATATCTGACGGACTGCTAAGCAAAATCTACACCAAAAACAATTTGCAGGTACAAAAGATTGAAGACAGCAGAAAGATGGAAATCCAAAAAGAATTCATTCTTACACATTACAACTATTTTGCATGGAAGGAGAAAATATCCATACATCTCTGATCCAGAAGGTTGTATAGGTTAACCATGAATATAGATACAAATCCGACATCAGCCATAGAAAAATCCAAGTACTTAAGTCGCATGGATGAGGCACTCAGAACAATTTGCAGTCTTATTTCTTTCAATCTCCTTTTTCATATACTTTCCTGTAAGAATCCCAATGAATCCTGGGCCATATTGGAAGGGATATTTAGCCAACAGGATGAGATGAGGGGACACATTTTGGAGGTAGAGTGACTCACAATGGATCCAAAAATCTTCGATAATATCCAAGATTTCTTTACAAAATTCAAGGATTTACTGTTGCAACTCAAAGCTTGCGGGGTTGATAAATCGAAGGAGGAGAAACAAATGGCTCTCACCATTCTCTCCAATATTGGTCCTAAATTCTCTATATTCGTATCTATATTCCATACTGTCAGACTAGAAGATGCCTTCTCTTGAGGACTTTATTGAATCCCCGACACAAGAGCAAACCAAGCTCATCAACATGGGTGCAGTCAAAGGCCCAATGGCACATGCACTCGCTGTGCATGATGGAAGCCAAAAATATCATATATCTAAATATAAAGATAAGCACAAAGCTCATGCAAATACAAAGAAGGAAGGGTACACAAAACCCTTCATCGATGCCTTCATATCCAAAGGAGAAAAAGGAAGAAAAGGAGAGAAATTCACATACTGTCACAAAGGATTCCATTCGGAATCTGCATGCATGCAAAAAAAATAGATCTGATGTCTCAGATAATTCAGCAAAACAACCTTGGATATCACATCCCCGAGGGTGAAAAGAAGAAGAAGAAGCCAGAAGATCTGAATTCCAAGAAAGGAAATTCTAGCCATGCCTTGATTGCCATCAATTCCTCTCCCGATGCTTGGATCGTAGACTTAGGAGCATCACATCACATGGATTCCTCAGAAGAAGTATATTCTTCATTGGATGCATGCAAAGGTCCTCCTACTCTGATGGGGGACAACTCTTCTGTCGAAGTCACCATCAAAGGAAGGATTGAACTCACCAACGGAAGCTTCGAGAATGTACTGTATGTTCCCAAGATTTATGTCAACCTTCTCTCTGTGTATCAGATGACGGATTTTGGCACCGGAAAGAGAGTCGTATTAACACCAAATACCATGGACATATACGACATGCAAACCAACTCCAGGGTTGAAAATGGTGAGGTAAATCATCAGTCTAGATTGTATACATTTTCAGAATTCATTGAACCTAATTCTACTTTACTTCTTACTCATGTTGATGAAAGTAGTAGGATATGGCATGAAAGGTTTGGACATTTAAATTTCAGATACATGAAATAGCTTAGCAAGCACATATTATTTGATGGCCTACCTGACATCCATTTCTCTAAGGGAGTATGTGAGGGATGTGTTCTCGAGAAACACCCTTAAGAGAAATTCGACAAAGGAAAGTCTCAGTGAGCTTCCGCACCTTTAGATCTGATCCATAGTGACCTTATGGGTCCTTTTCCGCATCCATCGATCAGAAAAGAGAGGTTTGTTCTCATTTTTGTTGATGATTTCTCATGTTTTACTTGGATCTACTTTCTTAGGCAAAAATCCGAGGTCTTTCAACACCTCAAAGATTTCAAATCTTTGGTTGAGACACAGTCCGGAAAGAAGATCAAAGTCCTCTGAACTGATAACGGGGGAGAGTATGTGAATCATGAGATTCATAGTATTTTCCATGAGGCAAGGATTCAGTTGCAGCATACAATTCCCTACACTCCGCAGAAAAATGGAGTTGTTGAGCGGAAAAATTGATCTCTAAAGGAGATGGCATCTTTCGTATTGCATGCAAAGTCACTACCACAGAGACTATGGGATGAAGCACTTAACTATGCAACATACATCCAAAACAGATCTCCCCATAGATCTATCAAGGATAAGACCCCCTACGAGGCTTGGAGTGGCCTCAAACTAGAAGTGGCCCACTTTCACATTTTTGGTTCACGTGCATGGGCCCAGATTCCCTCTGAAAAGAGGAAGGGACTTGATCCACAGAGAATTGGGTTCATTTTTGTTGGATACTTTGACGGTGTGAAGGGATATAAACTTATTGATCTTTCCTTGGACCAACTCATCATTGAGAGTAGTGTCCAATTCGAGGAAAGTGCATCACATGTACCTCAGCAATCACATGTAGACACCTTCACTCTTCCACCTGTCCGATATGATGAGCATGCACATGCCGAATCTTCTTCAAATGAGAGTTATGATTCAGAGGACTCAGATAATTCAGATTCAGAGTGAGTATAGTCAGATGCAGAGTCAAAGCATCCAGATGTAGTTGCAGAGCTAGAGAAAAGTCCCAAGTGGGCACATACTACTCTTCAGGATGCAGGGGATCTCGTAGGTGATCCAGCCGATACTAGGAGGACTCGATATGATTTCAAGGAGTCTCTTGTTGCACTCACTGCCACTGAACCATTGCCTTCAAGGCATATTTTCTTGGTTCAGTCTTCAAATCCACAGTCTTATGGTGAGGCTGCTGGAAATCCATTTTGGGAATCCGCCATGCAGGAGGAGTACAACTCCCTCCTCGAGAGCCAAACCTGGGATCTAGTTCCCCTTCCTTCTGGGAGGAAACTTGTCAGATGCAAATGATTCTATAGGACCAAGAGCGCAGCGGATGGATAGATCGTCAGATACAAAGCCAGGCTTGTCGCCAAAGGATTTCAGCAAGTTCATGGTATTGACTATGATGAGACCTTCTCTCTAGTAGCGAAGATGGATTCCATTCAATTGGCCCTTTCCATTGCGAAAGCCAAGGGATGGGAAGTCCATCAGATGGATGTGAAGAATGCATTTCTTCATGGTGATCTCTCTAAGGATATCTACATGGAGCAGCCCTAGGGATTTATGCAGGACTCATCTTTGGTCTGTCGACTGAAGAAGTCACTTTATGGCCTCAAGAAGGCTCCGAGGGCATGGTATGCCAATATGGACTCCTACCTGTTGTCACAGAACTTTGTACGTTATAAATCAGATGCGAATGTATACATGCTCAGAACGACTAATTCACTTCTACTTTTAGTTATGTATGTCGATGATTTTCTGATCACTGGTTGCTTGACTTCAACGATTTTTGTAGTCAAGAAGATTCTTCATGAAATGTTTTTTATGACAAACATGGGTCTGCTACACTTCTTCCTTGGACTTGATATTAGTCAGGATGCATCAGGCATCAAACTGTCTCAATCCAATTATGCATGATATTTCCTTGAGAGATTTCACATGACAGACTGTAAGTCTTCTCCGACTCCTTTCCTATCAGGATTCAAACTTGAGGATGGTGGGGAGACTCGACTGGTTGACATTACACTGTATAGAAAGCTACTGGGGAGCTTGTTGTATCTCACACACTCTAGACCAGACCTCTCATATGTAGTTGGTGTAGTTTCTAGGTTCATGAAGGAGCTGCATGAGCTACATTGGAAAGATGCAAAGTGTATCCTTCAATACGTACAGGGCACCATCACCTTTAGGATTCATTATGAAGAATACTCTAGATTATATCTCATTGGGTTTACTGATTCCAACTAGGCTGGCGTTAGCATTGATCGAAAGTACACATCTAGTTACTCACTCAGTCTTGGTTCCAAGCATATCTATTGGTCGAGCAAGAAGCAATATGCCATTGCTCTATCTTCATCTGAGGTAGAGTACAAAGGGGTAGTTAAGATAACCATTTAGGCTATGTGGCTACAACATTTTGTCACTGAGTTGGGCATTCAGTTTCATTGGACGATCGTCATATGGTGTGACAACTAGAGCACTCTGAATTTCTGTAGAGATCTAGTTCAGAGGCAATGGACGAAGCACATCAAGATACACATGCACTACATCCAGGACTTAGTACATGAGGGTATCATCTACTTACATTTCTGTCCTTCAGCAGAATAGACGATAGACGTTTTCACCAAGACCTTCACTGAGCAGAAATTCCATTCTCTGTGAGGTCGTCTTGGAGTGAAGGACACAGTTTCCTAGCAACTGTAGTTCTTCTTTTTACATACATTGTACCTTGAGGGGGGATTCTTCCCATGAGTTTTTCCCTCTTTCCTCACTTTATTTTCAGTGTATATTTTGTACTTGGGTACCTAGCATGGCCTCGTTGTAGGGACACAATTTTTATTTTCACCATAGTGAAGTTCAGGGGGGGTGTTGGAGTTACTTCACACACACCTAGGATTTCTTTTTCCTAATTTTTTTATTTTATTATTATTCATAATTAGTCATTATACAGTCTCCTATATTTTAGGGGAAGATATTCCACTTAGAGAATATTCTCTTTCAGTTGACACTTCAGTTTGACTAGTTGAGTTGAGTTTAGATGTTGCATTGGGATCATCACCATGCAACACTGGGATCATCACCATGATAATTCAAATTTTCCTTGGGATCATCACCAAAGTGGAACAATAGCGTTTATTCCTTGAGTTATCTCCACACTACTCACTGTTCAGTCAGTTAACTGAAGACTAGTTGACTAGTTAACTCAACTAGGTGGCAGTTCACTCCCGTAACTGCCTGAGAGACTAGAATAGGTGAAAGTTCACTCCCGTAACTGCTGGTGTGTGTCCATATCACTCTAGACCACCACTATGGAAAATTGTTTCACCTCAAGTCGAACTCATTGAGTTATACAGAGTATATCATGTGTAAATTATTCATTATTCAAAATGGTTAATGAGAATTGTTCCATTCTTTCTCTCCTTCTTCTTCTTTCTTCTATTCTCTCTACAAATGTGTGTATTATTGTTTAGCTAGATCTATTTTGTGTAATTTCAACACATTTACACCAATTGGTCCTAAGGGCCTGTCAAAAGTATGAAAACGAGTGACATGTGGAAGACCTAGGTAGGTCCATGTCACCCTAGGTGACATCATCATACCATGTCACACCTGGTGCTTTGGGACTTTGAGGATTCCCTATCATCGACACTTTCTCCAAAATGTGGAACTACTAAACTATTGAATTGATCCATGTCACCCTTGATGATGTCATCATGCCACATCACTTCAAAACTTGGGACTTCAATGATTTATTCACATTGACGCTTTTTTCAAAATCATCGAACTATCGACCATCGATGACTACCTCCCATAGCTTTGGGACTTCGGTGATTTCTTCGTCATGCAACTTCTAACGAATTTCCCTAAACATCAAACCACAAGAGAAATCCATAGATTCTCCTCCTCCTGAATGATCTATGACTAAGAATGACTCTGTAACTTTGGAGGATTTAGTTGCTGAACACCCCACAACCTCCAAACTACTGAACATTGCTTAATCCACGAACACGTGTCCCTAGAAAATGGATGATCCAGATTAGTTTTGGACTTCAGGACTTTGACAATTTCCTCTACTTATAGCTTTAAAACAACCAGAGGGGAGAACTCCAAAGGCCTTATGTTCTTAACCTTCATGCAACTTCTCCCGATATGATGGTTGTGGGGGATCTATCTCCTCCCAAACAGATCCAACGACCCAATTTAACTCTATGGCCCAATACCACATATGTCATGGTTTATCAAAGTGCTATACCTCATGAGCTTCTGAACACATCTAATGTGTTCACCTAGCACCCTCCTCGCACTTTGTACATCATTTCCTCATGGAATTTGACTCCAAATTCGACATTTGTGGGCCATCGAGGTTCAATGTCGAAACCATGGGCTATAATACCATATTGTAATGTCCCCCATCCACCCAAGCTGGGGAAAACACCACTACTTCAAAACCAAACTGTTCTGAAACTCAATTGTAACATACCCAACCACGCAGGGTCCAAAA
>JASDQU010238367.1:3070-16864 GCA_032191745.1 Picea mariana | reverse complement strand
GTGGTGGCTCCAATGTAACCGATGGCAGGCCCTGAAGCCTTCGTGACCGACGGATCTCTTTATATTCCACTTTGTGAAAATATCAATGAGACAATAAGGCTTTAACTAACATTTAAAACCAAGCAAACACTAGAAAAATTCATATAAGATAAACCAAGCAAACCACTATCTAGTTGGAAGAACAGTTACATCAACCAACACTAGAGAAACTTACCAGTGCAAGTGCAACTCGAACACGAAATCACCCTTCGGGTATACTCTGCAAAGTGTGACCCAACGTCTGCCCTAGGTACCACAGTATACCCCCGCAGTCACCTGTGTAAGTCACTGGAATAAAGGAAACTAAGTTTCCAGCTCGTAAAACATCACCAAGCGAGTATAGTCAACAGTCAAGTGGACTGCAATGAGCAGGATAACAAGTTTGAAACCTACCAAGCATATTGAAATAAATTGGTCTGAAAGACAATTGAGGATCTCGAACGCATTCGAGGTCCATGAAGCTCCGTAGGAAAATCCAAATGATAGTATCCCACGACACATCCTCAATATGTGTTCCCCATAATGTTTAGTCCGTCTTTGGAGGGGTTATATTCATTGCCTTTCCTCATGTGACCTCATGTTTAGCCCTTGTGTTAGAGGGGGGTCCCGGATAACTTTCCCGTCACTGGACTTTAACACTCCCTAGCTCTGACTCCAATGTTTTTTTAAAAGCCTTGAAGAGTTTCCTCTCCAACCTAATTCAAGGCTCTAACCCTAAACTAGTTGATTGACCCTACAAACACAAAAGTCTAGTTAATTTTGAATTTAGAGTTCATTTTAATGGCTTGTTTTAACTCAAAGGACATGGAAGTGAAACTAGTGATGTTTATGAGAGACGAAAAAGAGGAGAAATAAATGAAACTATGCAAGCAAAATTACTTCTAGTGAAAAATAAAGGTTTACAACTAGCTCTTTGTATCCAACTTTTTCATAACTAACTCTTTTCAAGATCTTTAAAAAGAAGACCTAAAACGAAATTTCTCTCGACTACAAGCTACTCAAGTTCTAAGAAATCAGTAAAGAACTTAAAATATGAACTCTTTTTCCTTTAAAGTAAAATAACTAACACTAACTGCTTTACCAAACTAAGAATGAAAATCTTTTTTCTTTTTTGGAAATGCTTTAAACAGGAAAAACTTGAAATAAATAATTTTTTCTCTTTTCTTTAAAGCAAATGAAAGGGGGGAAAGAAATACAAGACAAGACTGAAACTGACCTTTGTCCCACTGCGGATCGTAGGGAGTCACTAAAGACACCAAACAAGATGATCAACAAACTCAAACACTCGCCTAAAACCCTTTCAGAAGTAAACACAATAAATCTTCAAAAAGACAAGCAAACTGACATCTAACCCAAGCTATGACTATAAAAATAGAGACATTGAACTCACTCAAGAAAACCTGAGAATTAAATACCTCAATCAGAGAAGAGGTTGACTGCCTCTTCTTAAAAACAGTCTCTTGAACCATGTACACTTTTGATGCTTAAGCAGCCTGCGTATGTACATGGGTTGTCTATAAAGTAGGGCCTGTATGTACACGTGCTAACCCATAGCAAGGCGCGTATGTACGTGTGCTAACCCACAGCAAGGTGCCTACACCTCTGTACTTCTTCAAAAAAGAAATAAAACAGATAGACTGACAAGGCAGGGAGAACTGGTATGGCACTTAAAGGTGACTATAATCCCTTAAAAGACTCAGGAGACTCAACAGAAACTTAAAATGTACAAAAACCAATCAAACACCCAAAAAATCTCCTAAGACCCTAGAGGCTTCCCCAGTATGGTCGCCAGTTTTGCTAGAGGGAAAACCCCCCTTAAGACTACACTAGGGTTCAGAATGTAGGTAGATCACAACCGTCTAAAATTCAACTACTTCTCTAACTACCCCAAACATACCCAAGACTTATACAAGAAAATAAAATATGAGAAGGATCGGGTAACCATACCTCTACTCTGCATCCGATGATGATCCTCTTGCGCTTGAAAGCTTCGTTGATTACACGCCTCCTCCCAAGGCTGGCCTGCATTCAAAGACATAAAAACAGAAAGATACAAGCATGCAATTCATATACAAATAAGGGTTAGATGTTAGAATATCAAAACATAAACCATTACAAACATTCAATACACCATGATTTGGGACAAGAAAAGTACTTCTTTTATTGATAATTCAATTATTATACCTTTTACAACCAAATCCGTTTGTTGTTCCACAAACCTGGTCTGGGCTCCTCTTCACCAAGCTCCAAGTGCACATCTATTTGGCTTCTCCTCTCAACATTCGGATCTCTTCTTGGGAAGTGAATGGGTTTCTGATGGAGGAAGAAGGGCTAATTGGGAAATGCAGGGGCAATTCTCACAAAAGGGATGCAATTACTTGGGGCAGGGAGAGGATGTGAAACAGACAGAGTTTCATTATTCTTATGTCTATATGTAAAATGAGACCCCAACACCTCATTTTATATGGGAAAAGGATGGTTATTTGGTTGGCTGACGGGCTATATGCAGTGAATTAGTTGGGAAACTACCCAATAACTCGTAATCTCAATAAATTCCTTACAACTTTTTATATTTTGTAAATTTTTCAAGTATACGTGGTTTGTAGTGGTGCATCATGCGTACGTACGTAGGTTGTAGTGATGCAACAAGTGTATGTACGAGGGTAGTAGTGGTGCAGGGCGTGTACATCTTCAAAAAATGGGTTTTTTAGAAGAGCAGCACAGTGGTGGCTTGGCAAAAAATGCAAGTAAGAGGGACAAAGGCCAGGTATGCATGTGTAGAGAAATTTAGGGCTATAACAAATATGGAATTGTTGCTTAACTGATGCCTCCAAATCTTCCATAAAACATGTTTGTTTTCCTCGTCCTTTGAAAACTATCATTCTATTGAGATGTATTTATTCTTTGCAATCTATATGATTCCATTTTTATCATTGTTATTTAAAAATTATTTTCAAATTCACAAAATAAAACCCTGTAGGCTAATTGGCCAATGAATGATGATGTGGTAATATTATCCAGAAGGATTTAGCGATCATTTCACCAATTTGCCTTTTAGCATTTGTTGAGATAGTTTCTACCTGTGCAATTTCCTCAAATGTGATTATCATACTTGCTCTATTTTTTGAATGCATCACAACATCTATTGCCATGGTAATGCCCTGTCTCAAATTCATGGCATTCATCCCAGCTGCAACTGACTTACATCCTTCTGTGAATATTGCAAAATTAAGGATGGTAGTGCAGGTAGTGCCATTTCCTGCAACGTCATTCGTAGCATTGGAAATTTACTTCACAAGACTTGAAACAACATTCTTTGATGTGTTACTTCACTTGATACTTTTTTCCACAGTAAAATCATCCTTTGTTACTTTTGGAGCACCATAAATTTGTTTAATAACAACATTGAAAGACAAGAAGATACCAGGTTCTAGTACAATGTTGTCCTTAACAACAACCTCATCACAAACAATGACATATTTTAGATTTGCATTGCAATAGATTGTCACATTATTCCAAATGTAATAACCTTGTTCTTGATACTGTTGTGAATGAGAAACTATATTAGAAATTAGAACCTTTAAGAGATTGAAGAGCCCAAAAAATTGTGATAGCATCATTTGAGTCTACACCTGATGGAGATATTTGCAATAAAACCTAGAAGAGGTGAAAACTCCTTCAAATATAAAATGAATCTTCGAATTGTGCCCAACCCCCTTTATTATTGGATTACTTATGAGTGTTTTGTTTCACTTCACTGGAGAAGTACAAACTTGAGAGAAACTTTTCTACTACCCTGTTTCATAGTATTTACAGCTAGTTTCTTTAGGTTCCCCGTCATCATCATCGACCAACTGCAAAAGTCTTGGCAAGGTTGATAAATATTGAAGATGGATTGATAGTATATTCCCTTTCTTTCATTATCTTATGTTTTCTTCCTTTGTACCAAAATTTATTCTTGGGAAGGCGTCAAATGAATGGCTTGACTTCATAAAACTTCTTAGTGGACATATTTTGACCCTCTATCTTTAGATAGATTTGCAAAAACAAAAACTAAGATAAATGGATAATAGCATGATAAACCCTAATCATTTGTCAAGTTTGTGTTCTTCTAACTAGCTATGACCGAGGAGAGAAAATTTAAATTGTTTTCATCGTATCTATGACAATAAATCTGGTTTGATCCTTTTATTGCCACTCTATCTTTGGTAGTCAAAACAAGAATATTATTTTGTTATGGTGTCAATTTTTCGTGCATGAGAAGTTTGTCTCTTGATGGGAATCATACGAGAAGGGACAGTCTCCAATCTATGTCTAGACCACACGAGCCTCTGAAGCAACTCGTCTTCGATGTCGTTCCTGGAAAATTTGACACTACAACATGTCTCTTTGTTCACCATCTATCATGAACGCTTGGCATGGATGTTGGGTGCTCTGTTCTTTGGCGTTTTATTTTTTTGTGTTTGGGACCTTATCCCACATGCATTAGAACAATGAAATATAATGAATTTATATTCATCGACCTTTCCAAGGTTGGTCAACGTGTAGTGCACAAACCTTGCTCCTTCTTGGACTCCCTCCTTAGCACCTTTTGTGTTTTTTCCCGTGACTTGGCATATACTGTGGCTTTGGGTGGTCTAGCCCTCAGATGTACGCTTGATATTGGGTTCAATGGTAATCGTCCCAATATTTTTTTATGAGAACAATCAAAGTTAAGTGTTAGCCTTGATGCTTGGGCTTGATATATGACTTGGACTCTATGGTAACTAGGAGATTCAAGTGCAACCTTAGGTTTGAATAATCAACCCAATTTTTTAAAGAACAACTAAAAAAATATAACATATTATATTAAAATTATAAAATAATATAATTTATAACATAAAGTTTAGTTTGGTTTCAAATAACAAGGGAAATTTGGTATTTTCGATCACTATTTTTCAAAGGCCAACGAATTGCAGACAAAGACATTGAGAGACCCTGACAAATTTTGACAATTTGAGTTGAGTGGACTCAAAATTGGTGGTTATTAGGTAGCGAGAATTTGAGGGATTTTGACGAGATTTGATGCAAAAAGTAGAGGCTTTGAGAAATTTTGATGCAAGGATTTAGATTCTTGACAAAAATGGAAAAAAGCTTTGAGATTTGTGACAATGAAAATCTTACGCCAGATGACATGAGGATTTAAAGCTAGTGAAACTGGCAAAATTTTGGTGAGGGAATTTCTTTTGGAAATGTCAATATTTGTTCTAACAGCAGCCTTGATCTCCAATTTACAGTCCATATTCTTTGATACTAATCTTTAATCAAAAACTGTCATTAACTCCAAGGCGCGTTCATCATCAGACTCTTGTATTCTCCGACTAACGGTCCAGATTTGTTAACTATGCATAATCAACGGCTACGATTTCCTTCGACTCAGACAAAGGGTTTTCTTCATGGTATTTGGCTCTTATGTGACATCTATGTGTCTTTCTGTACCATATTGGTTGCTTACGTGTTTTTTACATGGTGACTGATGTAGTGTTGATGTGGAAGTTGACCTTATGCTAACGTTATCACAACTTATGGCCTTGTTCAGAACTCCGGGTTGGATCTCTGATTGTATGTGGCTCAATATACTTATGATGTGTGGTCCAGTCATTGTGTTACACGTGGTTGATGTCATGGATCGATCCATTAGAGGTATATCAACCTCTTTCATGTGACCTTGAACTATGGCTAAGTGGTTAGGTCGTCATACTGCTTCTGGCTGGAGAAACTCAAAAACGGCATGAGCTAAGTACTCTGAAAACTTGAACTCCGATGGAACCACACTACATTGAAAGTTCTACACCGTCGATATTCTCCTTTGATCAATATTCATGGTTGATTTTTCTACTTCTCATCAATTTATTCCTCCTGTTATGTTCTCTGACAGACTAAGTATCCATTCCATCAATCTAAAGACAATCAAGGGTCACGATTCCTCTATGATACTAAACTTCTGTGATAGTCTTTCCTACCGATCAATGGTCCATATTTCAGTAAGACCCTTCTCCAATTGACCCAATGGATCCTATTGAATCGGATCTTCTCTCGTCGAGCTTCAATTGTCTATAATCATTTTTCCATAGTGCTTTAGCTTTGTACTTTCTCATTCTCCTTTCTCTTGTTCTTCAACTTTTGCATACTTGTTCACCATCGAGTGTAATATTTCACAGAAAATTAATAGGGCACAAAGTGTTTCCTTTGTATTTTTTGTTCAATCCTTGGACCTATCATTTACACAGTGTAGGTATGTATTTTCGCAGAGCTCGTTCCTTGATTTCGGTTGTTCTGTTACATAATTTGCAAAAACATTCATAGTCCTCTTCTTATCATTGAAAACAGTCACTCTGCCCCTGCCATTGATATCAATGACAATGACATTCTTTGACATCAATAACAAAACAATTTCCAACACATTCTCACTTGCTGTAATCCAAATATGGAATATGAAGAGACAATCCCGAATTGCCCTCCAAAAACGGGTAGTTTTGGAATGTAAATAATCCCTCTTGTTTTATAAAAGAGGAGACTTAAAATGAGAAAGGGATTTTGACACCACCCACACCCATTCTCTTTATCTCTCTCGAGGGGCTGGCTCAACCTCCTGGTCTAAGATCATTCAAGTCATTGAACTGAATGGTTCGTCAGGCTCCTGATGGAACCGATTTAAATTGACACAGGCCCTTTTTCTCTCTCGACGCGGGATATGTGCACCCATGGACCCTCTCCTTAGCGCTTTTCAACTCCAACACCAACATTGCTAGCTCTCCATGCTAGGATTTCTTTTTGATGTGACCACAAGGTATGATTGTGGGGCAGCTCCCTTCACAATCCCGCGCTTCCGGACTATCACATTCCACTTACTCTCTTCCCCGATTCCCGAATCAATGAATTCTTCGAGAACATATCTATAGTCTTCGCTCTTCTTGCGATCAATGACTGTGATCACTTCGCAGGTTCAGACTTCGCGAGTCCTCTCTTCTCCCAACTCTGCTTCTCTCGATCACGAACTAGCAGTGTGATGATCCTTTGCCACGCGTCCTACCTCGATGGATAACTAGGATTACTTCACTACCTATCTCTTCGGGTGTTCTCTTCTTAACTCTCCTCTGAAGGGTTCCTCCTCCAAAATGCATGGATATCTGCAACGTGCCCTTCCAGATCCAATGGTATGGATTGAAATCACTCTTCGTGACTTCACGAAGATCTTTGTTTGTGCTCGAAAAATGTCCTGAAGTTTCCACTCCTGAACTTATCAATCTTCTGCCACATGTCTCCTCTTCGATGGTGGTTGATTTATCTGTCTTTTGGACTTCGACAAGTTCTCGACTCCTTTGCACACTTAGCGTAATTTCTCCTTTCGAGACGTAGACTGTTCTCGAACTCTTTCTACACAAACTCTTTTGAGAATGTGCTCGGCTTTAAAACCTCCAAGATTCCCAGTTCCTTTGTGTCCTTTAGTGGACTTCTTCTTTCCCTCCTATAAAACTCTCGCTCTACCTCCTGAGCTTGTAAGGTGAACTCACAATACCTTAGGAGCACTCCTTACACTTGGATCAGTTATTCAACGACTTATCCCTTGGACTTATGGAAATGTTTAAGGCATCTCATTTCCTTTTTTGATAAACTTCTTACAAAGCCTTCCTTCACCAGAATGTTCAAAAATTTTGGGATTCTCTAACACCTTCAACCGAGTTGCTTTTGTGCACGCTCACACTAGCTCAATGCCCTCCTGGCAGAGTATTTTAGAGTCTTCAGTAACTCTAAATTGTGCTTCTCCCCACACCGTCTTTCTTTTCAAGGAACTTAACTGCCTTGAAATTTCTCCCTGAGTCTGTAAATTAATCTGGTGTGCCCTCCTGGAAACTTTTCTTCTGACCCCACTGAGCTCAAACACGCACCCCTTGCGTCGGCTTACAAAGTTTCCAATCTCTGTCATGCACTCCTTGCACTTATCCTAGAGAACCAAACTTAACTCAACACACTCGCGGATAGAAAACTGTATCTCTATCCCTGCAGACGATTTCTAACATTCATCTACAATTCACAAACATGTAAAAGACATTCATGCACAACATCCATTACACAAAAATATAGAACAAGAAAAATTGTCATTTTCTATTAATGGTGGAACGTCAAATTACAATAGTGGAGTCCGAGCTACAGCTGAGTCTCAGCTCTGTCCCCTTACAACCAACCTATCCTCCTACTCATTATCGTCTAACCTCTGCTTGGAAATAATACAAATATTTATACAAGAGGGGCTCAACGAGCTTCCCTCACAAGCTAAACTAGTGGTGTCAAATCACCATTCAAAATGCCTATCGAAAGGGAAAATTACAATGATGGAAATTTGCTCCAAATCGGATGCAGATCCATTCTGTCATCAACCACTTAATGGTGAACTTATCTCCATCTTGTGCGAAATCATGATTTGTCTCTTCCAACTTGTCTTCATTAAATGTCTGGATCTCACCTTGGATTCTCGAGGCAAAATGAGAGAGCAGTGCCTCTCCTCCCTTAAATGTGCACCATGTGTGAAATTTGACCGGTGTGTGCTAAGGTGGAGCGATTCTCTTAAATCATACTCCATGGCTATGAACATCATGAGCTTTCTAGCGTGGTTGAAATCCTCTTGGATCCCAAACTTTCTCTTGGAGTTGTCTCTCGGCTCCTCCGCTTTGCTGCTTTTGCTCCTACATCACCTTCGCGGCTCATGCAAATTTCCTGTCGTCTAGCTTCCTCGTGCTAACCATTTTCTCTGCCGACTCCATCATCAACTTCCTTATCTCCTCAACTACTTCTTCAGCTGCTCTATTGATTGGCTCTCCTTCTACAAACTAACTTGTTGCATTCTTTCCTTGTCCATGGGCATACCATGCTAATTTCCCAAGTCATCTTCTTCATCTCTTATGGTCTTGACTTGCCACTCTACTACATCCTCCACTTCTGCAGTCTCAATAATGAACTTTCGTTCAGCTGCTCCCTCTGATAGATTGACCCCTGTCATTTTCTCAACTGGTTCTATTCCATCTTCCACCATATGCAACTCGTGCTGGTGTATCTCCTCTGCCATGGCTATCTCTTGGTAGCCATCTTTTGGTTCCAAATTTCCCAACCAATCCTCAAGTGCCTTTAACTCCAATTCCCACTGAGTGAGTAACTCAACTGGGAGTTCTCCTTCTATTTTGATAGACATTAGTATTTTTCCTTTTCCTCCACGACAGTCTCAGCTTGTTGTCTTCCTGCCGCATCTGCAACATCTGTGCTAGCCTCTCCTGGGTCGCTTGGTAGGAATATCTCGACTCCTCCAATGATCATAATGTTCCCCTGATCATTCTCTTCTATGGTGGAAGTTTGAAACTTCTCATCATTTTCATTCACATGGATCACATCTCCGCGTGAATCTCCATCTGAGTGAGGTCTTCCTTATGCTTCCTCTTCATCTGTCGACATCCTCTGACGTGAAATATCAGCTGAGCTCATCTCTTCTCCCTTTCCCGCCAGGCAATCTGGGATGTCTACTCTGCCCACCTAGCAGTTTATGAGATCCACTGATCCCTTTTCATTGCCCACCTGGCAATTTATGAGACCCTTGCCAGATATCTTTCCCTCGTCACTGAGGTTTTCAGCATGCCTCAACCACCTTATTAACATTTGTTGTTGCCCTTTGGCTAAAAAATTCTAAACAAGACATTTAGTTGTCCTCTTCAAATTCCATTCATACCTTCAGTGTACCTTTGACTCCTGTTGCATCTTGAATGCAAGCTTCTCCATTTGTGCTCAGATTTCACTGAGCTGCTTGTCCATCTCCGCCTTTCTCCTCTGCGAATGGACTTTTCCTCGACCATTTTTACAACCTTCAATGGCCATATTCACCTTCTACCTAACCTTCTGTAAATTATGTTGTTCACTCTGCGAATGAGAGTATCTTCAGCTTCTCCTTCGCCTGAAATCTACAGATGAAAACTTCACTCTAATACCACTCTTGGTGGTATCAAACTATCTCCTTTGTCTCCTTCTTCACCTATTGTCTACAGGAAAAATCAAGCTCCTCCCTCACCTTCTGTCTACAAGAGAAATCATGCTCTGATACCAGTCTTGATGCCACCCACCCCCCTTCTCTCTGTCTCTCTCAAGGGGTTGGATCGACCTCTCATTCTAGGATCATTCAAGTCATCGAACCTAATGGTTCGTTGGGCTCCTGATGGAACCGATTTTACTTGACACATGCCCTTTTTCTCTCTCGATGCAGGATATGTGCACCCGCAGACCCTCTCCTTAGTGATTTTCAACTCCAACTCCAACGCCAACATTGCTAGCTCTCCTTTCTAGGATTTATTTTTATCTGACCATGGGCTATGACCGTGGGTCATCTCCCTTCGCGATACCACGCTTCGGGACTATCGCGTGCCATTTACTAGCTTCCCCGATTCCTGAATCAGCGAATTATTTGGGAACAGATATATGGTCCTCGCTCCTCTCATGATCAATGGTTGTGATAACTTCGTGGGTTTGGACTTCACGAATCCTCTCTTCTCCTGACTCTTCTTCTCTCTATCGTGAACCAACGATGTGTTGATCCTTTTCCACACATCCTACCTCAATGGACGGCTAGGATTACTTCCCTGCCCAGCTCTTTGGGTGTTCTCCTCTTAACTCTTCTTCGAAGGGTTCCTCCTCTGAAATGCGTGGATATCTACCACATGCCCTTCTAGATCCAACGGTCTGGATTGAAATCGCTCTTCACGACTTCACGAAGATCTTTGTTTGCACTCAACAAACCTCCAGAATTTCCCACTCCCAAACTTCTCGATCTTCTGCCACATGTCTCTTCTTCAATGGTGATTTATTTCTCTGTCTTCAGGACTTCGGCAATTCCTTGACTCCTTTTCACACTTAGCGCAATTTCTCCTTTCGAGACTTAGACTATTCTCGAACTCTTTCTGCACTCCTTGTAGAGTTCTGTGCAAACCATTCTGCAACTTTGCTCGGCTTGAAAACCTCCAAGGTTCCCAGTTCCTTTGCGTCCTTCAGTGGACTTCTTCTTTACCTCTTGGAAAACTATCACTCTGCATCCTGAGCTTGTAAGGTGAACTCACAATACCTTAGGTGCACTCCTTGCGCTTGGCTCAGTTCTTCGACGGCTTCTCCCTTGGCCTTATGGAAATGTTTAAGGAATCTCCTTTCCTTTGTCGATGCACTTCTTGCAAAGCCTTCCTTCACCAGAATGTTCAGCAATTCTGAGATTCTTCAACACCTTCAATCGTGTTGCTTTTGTGCACGCTCACACTAGCTCAATGCTCTCCTGGCAAAGTATTTCAGAGTCTTCAGTAACTTTGAACTGTGCTTCTCCCCACACAATATTTCTTTTCAAGGAACTTAACCACCTTGAAATTTCTCCCTGAGTCTGTAAATTAATCTAGTGTGCCCTCTTGGAAACTTCTCTTCTGACTCCACTGAGTTCAGACACGCACCCCTTGCATCATCTTACAGAGTTCCCTATCTATGTCGCGCACTCCTTGCACTTAGCCCAGAGAACCAGGCTTAACTCAACACACTCGCGGATAGAAAATTGTATCTCTATCCCTGCAGATGATTTCTAACATTCATCTGCAATTCAAAAACATGTAAAAGACATTCATAACACAACATCCATTACACATAAATATAGAACAGGAAAAACTACCATTTTCTATTAATGGTGAAATGTCAAATTACAATAGTGGAGTCTGAGCTACAACTGAGTCTCGACTCTCTCCCCTTACAACCAACCTATCCTCCTACTCCTTATCGTCTAACCTCTCCTTGGCAATAATGCAAATATTTATACAAGATGGGTTCAACGAGCTTCCCCCACAAGCTAAACTAGTGGTATCAAATCACCATTCAAAATGTCTATCGAAAGGGAAAATCACAATGATGGAAATCTCCTCCAAATCGGATGCAGATCCATTCTGTTGTCAACCACTTAATGACGACCTTATCTCTAGCTTGTGCGAAAGAATGATTTGGCTCTTCCAGATTGTCTTCATTAAATGCTTGGATCTTGCCTTGTGTTCTCGAGGAAAAATGAGAGAGCGGTGCCTCTCCTCCCTTAAATCCACACCATGCATGAAATCTGACTAGCATGTGCTGAGGTGGAGCAATGCTCCTGCATCATCTTTTGATTTGGTGTACATCAGAACAATATTCTTATTGTATGAATGAATAGAGAAAGAGACAATTTTGGAAGTTTATGATTCAGATATGTGTATTTAAGACTTCTCTTTTGCATATGTCGGTGATCTAAATGTGTTTGAACTTAGTTGTATGAATTTCTTATTCACTTTGTTCTTAATGTTTATGCGATCATTGATTTCCTTTTGAGCATAGAAACAATGTTAATGCTATAACTTACAATTATTTGTTATTGCATTATCTTTCATTATCATATTCACTTGTTACTTGCTTAAATGAAATATTTTTTCTAGTAACAACATCTATTTTTGTTTTGTTCATACTCTGTAGATTACTCCCGATTGGGATAGGTAAGAATAGTATAGAATTGCATTTAGAATATCTTTATACATCATTAGTTAGATTGAAATTTATATTTTAATTCATCTGGGAACATTATGTTCTCATATTCATATTAGATAATATTTTAGAGTGAAAACCAATCCAACATACTGGTCGGAAATGCTATTCCAAATGAGAGTGGATCTAATTGGGACATGCCATTGGGCGTTCTCCCTTACCTACTTGTCAGGCCATCTGGACCCATCAACAGGTCCCATCACCCTGGATTTTCAAGAGTTATAAATGAAATTCCAACAAGATGGGCACCATTAAACACTCCAAGGAATCACTACAAGTTCTCCACAGATTGTTAACTCACAACATATGGAAAAAAATACACGAAAAAGGCCATTCTAGCATTATCACCCAGCTTCATATTATTCAAACCTTTGAGATCCCTTCCCAACCTAGTCATCCCAACATGCAGTCACTCTTAACCAAACACCAAGTAGTTTTTTAAATCCCCCAAGTCCTCCCACCCTCTTGTGGTGTCCATGATCATTCCATTCAACTCATACATGATAGCCTTACACCTAATGTTCACCCTTATCGCCACCCCTTTGCTTAGAAAAATGAAATTGAAAAGATTGTTTGGGAATCGTTAGCTATGGGTGTTATCCACCATAGTACAAGTCCTTATTGATCCATGGTGGTCATGGTAATAAAAAAAGAAGGCACTTGGCACATTTGTCTTGATTTTCATGCTTTGATCAACAGAATCATGATCAAGGATAAGTTTCTCATTCCAATGTCTGGTGATCTTTTCGGTGAACTTGAAGGTGTTAGAAAAACAGGACTGCTGAGCAATAAAATAAAACAAATGCAGAAATAAAACACAGATGATACACAATACAAGAGAGACACAGATTTATGTGGTTCACCCAGTGTGGGCTACGTCCACCAGAGAAATTTCCAGGTCCTTTCTTTATTATTATCCAGCAAAATGAAGGGATACAACCTACAGCAAAACCCGCTGTAACTTCCTCTTCTTTCTCTCATAGTCTCCTCTCTTGGAATACAATACTTGCCAACCTACATAGGTGCAATACATTTCCCTCATAAAAGAGGGTTTCCTTCTAGGGAAAAAAAAACCCTAACATAATCTCTATCGTTAGATCTAGGACCTTATAATGAACAGTCTAGATTTACAATGAAATTACAATATAC
>JASDQU010238365.1:0-13487 GCA_032191745.1 Picea mariana | reverse complement strand
TATTAGTTTGTTTTATTTCTTTTTAGTTAGATTAGTTTAGTTTGTTTTAATTGTTATTTTTAATTAGATTAGTTATTGTAGATTAGTTTTCTTTTTGTTTTCTTAGGACCTTAGATCGGCTAACGGAGCCGCTAAACCCATCAGGGTGGTTCATCCCAAACGGCTTGGGTTATTAGACAACCCCGGACCGGTTCCACTCTTCCAATTGATGGACGGTCGATTTCGCCCATCAACAACCTCCTAGTCTCCTATATATACCAAGGAGACATTTTCATTTTGAATCATCTTGTACTTGAACATTTAAGTGGGGTAAAAGGAGGTTTCCCCCTCGAAGAGGCTTATTATCTCAAATTATCTCTTTATCAAGGTGTTGAGTACTTTTTCTGAGGTTTTTCTATGCTATATTGATATTTGGTTCTTAACATGTAATTAGTTCATTTACAATCCCTCAATTTTCTTATAGATATTTTCATTTTTGTGCCTTAGTACAGATGCTTCAACTTCAATTTTTTCCACCATCTCACTCTACACAAAGTGGTTAAGTAGTTCCCCTTTGATTTTCATTTGGAACAATCCATTATACAACCCATAAAAGTACATGTATAATGTTATTGATCATCCACCAAATGGTGGTTAAAATGATTAGCTTCAATAAAAAAATCAAAACAATTATTGTCTTTGTTGTAGTTTAAACAAGAGGCACATATGTGGATTCCCACTTTCACTTGGAAACTTTCATGACTATGTATATATTACTAAATTTCCCAAACATGGAAAAACGATCTAAACAACAAATAGTAATATGTCTATCCATTATTTAGAGAGTGGTTTTCCTTTTGTTAAAATAAAACATATTTTTTCACTAGTTTAAGCCCAATTGCTTGTTTAATTTTCGAAAGAGACTATATTTCTTCAATGTACTAGTCTATATTGGAAATTTTTTCCTTTGAAAAGTCATTAAAATTCGTAGCTTCAGATATGTTATATGAATAAGATGACAAGCTCTTTGAATTGACAAGATCTTTGAATTGTTATTTGACTACCATTTTCCTTGAGTTCCAGAGTATTGAGATAATGCAGATTCGAGCATAAGTTTAGAAATATGGAATGATTGTATTTGAATTCAAAAGCTCATAACAAAAACATGATATGATTGAATGAAAATAATTAAGTTACTCAACCTCACTAAATTAGTTTATTCACAATCCCTCAATTTGATTACAAATATTTCCAAAATTAGTTTATTCACAATCCCTCAATTTGATTACAAATATTTCCATTCATGTGATTTACCACTATTTCACTCTAATAAAATGGTTAAGTAGTTTCCCTTTGAATTACATTTTGACCAACTCACCATAAAACTTGGATAGTATATGCATAGTGTTCCTATCCATCCTCCAAACATTTTGACCAACTCACCATAAAACTTGGATAGTACATGCATAGTGTTCCTATCCATCCTCCAAATTATGGTTTGAATGATGAACTTGTTCAACAACAATATTAAAACAAATATTATCATGCTTGTAGTTTGAACAAGAGGCATATATGTCGATTCCCACTTCCACTTTCACTTCATGGATTTCATGTCTATGTATATATCCCTAATTGTCCACACAGAAAGAAAAAGATCGAAAAAGAAAATAATATATATCTATCAATTATTTACACAAAGTTCTTCCCTTTGTTAAAACATAATATAGTTTTCTAATTGGAGTATATATAGTGGGTTAAAAGTTCAATAACACAGATACCTCTATATGTGTATATTCTTTGTTGACAACTGAAATTGAGTGATACATGCAATTAATATGTTTGATACATGCAATTAATATGTTTGAGATTGTTGGTTTTAATTGTTTTGTACAACTTAATACATTTTTTTAGGACATTTCCAACTAATATGTGTGGGTGTATGAAAATTATGTTTTTCTCACTACATTGTTCACAATTGAAGTGATAGAGAGAATTTTTGCAAATTAGGTTATACGAAGAATATTGTTGTTGTTAAAAAAAAATTAAAATTGTGTGCAGTGCTTAAATTAGATATATACACTTTACAAAACTCTGTTCACTCATTATATATCCATTGTAGTGAAATATTTAATTTATTTAAATACATTTTAATATTAAATATCGTTATTAGAATACATTTGATTTCTAAATAAGGAAAGCAGATGTAGACCATCAAAGAAAAATATGTCATTCCAAAATATCGAAATGATTGCAATGGTGATGTATAATATGTTGTCCAATCAATGCTAGACTATGATATTTCAAATGTGACTTGGTCTGCAGTCAATTTTATTCCAATAATATACTTAGCATACAACTGCATAAATATTTTTCTAACATCTACATATAGATTTTTTATTTTGTAGGAGGGACATAAATTCAAAAAAGGCGATAATGTTAAAGTGTTATATTTATATGATGGTGTTGTTGCTAGCAATGGATTGATTCACTCACTTTGTATAACTTATGGAGTGAAAATTGGTCTTGAAGATGAGAATGTGAATATTCTTAGGGTCACAAGTAACATCCACCTTCCTTATGAGGATAAACAAAATAGATTTATACCTTCCAAAGAGAAGAAAGGAAGTTTCACATGGTGGCCTTTAAAATATTTGGAAATGTGTAGTTGATAATTATCATGTTCTTGACTAGTAGGAGACTGCAACCCTTGATGTTTTTGAATGTATGATTAGGGAGCTTTTATCAAGTACTAGTGGATTAGTTGGAAAATTGGTACTGTACTTTGAATTTTTTTATTAAGTGTGTGACTTTGTTTAGATTATGTATGTTAGTATTTGATTTCATGTATATTATTGTTGAATGAAAGTTTACTATCTATAATTTAATTGATCTCCCATTCACATGTGTGACACTTAGTTGATTTTATGTTTTAATACAAGTTTACATATTGTCTATACTTCAAATATCCTTTAGATTCACATGTATACCATTATTATTTATTGTTTAAGTATGTTTCATTGATATTGGATGAACATTAATATTGTATAGTGACATTATAGAAATTCATGGTATTTAGAAAATTATTCACATCATAATAATATCTAATAATAATGAACAACAAAAATAAAATGAATATAAAAATATAAAAATAGTAATAAATATAATGATTATGAAATTACTAAATTAGTCAAAAATATAATAACTATACAACTACTAAGACATTAATAAAATATATAGAAATATCCCATGGTGGAAGACATGGAGGGGGTCATCATGGACCTTAGAGGAACAATTGTGATCTGGATTTAGGAGCGGAATGAACTGATTAACATAATGAATACAATAAAGACAAATATAGGAAGAACAACAAAGATATATAGAGAACAATATCTTCCATTGAATAAATGAAATAGGCTGAAACTGTAAAACTGCATAACTGAAACACTTGCTTGAATGGTTGTAGTAATCTCTGAGAAGAGATGTGGCTGCTACGTGTATCCATCTGAGAAGAATGATTATAATGAAGCTACAGAGGCCTTTTTGATATTACTCATGAATTACAAAACCCTAGACATCCAAAAAACTAACCCTAGGAGGTGAAACCCCAAAATTTATGTGGGCCCCTATGGGTAAGTTGGTACCTCAACTTCCTGGGGTCGTAACTTTTGCATATGACCTCTGTTTTAGGCACGTGATAGCCAGTTGGAAAGGTATTTTAGAGAAATACACATTATTCCATCAAAATCTAACTTCGTCTACAATTTAACTATGGTGAGCCAAAAAACACTCTTAAGGGCCCCAAGACAGCCCTGGAAGTACATCAAGATGTGCTAACATGAAAACATACAAAATAATCTAGTTGGATTAGGTGCGAGGACACCATTATCCACCTAGAAGATGTCTGGAGCTACAGAAAACCCTAGAAGTGTAGAACCCACCATTACAAATAAGTACATAAGAACGTGATGAACTAAAACTATCAAGAGGAGCCAGTTGGAATACGTGGGTGGCCACCAATATCCACCTGGATTAGTCCTCCCCCATTAGGAAGTAATGATCTCCATTGCATTGATTTCCCCCATCAGGTGAGGAAAATTTTCCTGAATTTGGCCCCGGGTGAGCCACTTTCCTTGGTGTAGGAGTTTCCCTTCCTTGATAACCCAATAAAGTCAAATCCTCTACTGGTGAGTGCCCTTGACCTGTGTGTCCACTATATGATTAGTGGATTCCTTTTCCATGTAGTCAAGGTTGAGCTCTTTCAGTGTTAGTTGTTCTTTGATCTCTGAGGTGTCCAATAATGGTGGAAAATATGGCCGAAGGAGGTCCACATTGAACATTGGGTGTAAACCAAGGAAGGGTAGAGTGTTGAGCTCAAAATAATTTCTACCCACAACCTTGTGGATAATGTAAGGCCCATAGAGAAGTGGGCGGAGATTTAGATGGTTCCCTATGAGATGTTTCTTATGAAAATGTAACCAAACTTTGTCGCCAACCTAAAACTGGTGCGGGACCCTATGTTGATCATGGCATTGCTTGTACTTATCATTGGATTTCTGCAAAATATCATGGACGTATTGGCGGATGTGTTGAATCTGCTCAATGAATCTGGTGGCTTTTTCAGTCTCAGACTGAACATGGGAAGAGTCTGTTGGTGTGGTGGCAAGAGGTAGTGCAACATCAGTCAGACCCAAGGGTTGGAATCCCAGCCCCACCTGAAATGGGCTATGGTTGATGGAGCTATGGAGAGCCCTGTTGTAATTATTATGAACATAAGGGAGACTCTCATCCCATGTACGTGGATGCTCAGAGTTTTACATGTGAATGATGTGCACAATCATCCGATTGGCGACCTCTTTTTGGCCATCTGTTTGCGGGTGGAAAGAAGTGGATTTAGTGAGCTTGGTGTCCAAAAATGATGAGTGACTCAACCAAAATGCTTGTTTTCCCAGTCGGAGATGATGGTATGGGGTATCCAAAAATGGACCCACACTCGTTCGAAGAAGAACTTGGCAGTATCTGCGACTGTGACATTATTCTTGCAGGTTGTGAGGATGGCCATATTTTCTCTGTCCCTTGTTGTGTGGGTTGGGGCCACTTTTTCCCTTCTTCAGCTGTGAGGAGTTTGAAAATCCAAACTCTCGCCTCTTTTTCTTGAATTTATGCTCAATCTTGACAACGTATCTATAAGGCGAACCCGATGAGGTGATGTCCTAGAAACTCCATTTCTGTTTCAATGTATCTATGCAAACAACCATGGTATTTCAGCATTGAATGTCGCTAAGAGTCTTTGATACCCAATTTGGTGCAAAGGGTATGGAAAATATTGGTGAAATATTTTACTGTTTGGTCCCTTTCTTAATGCAGAGTGGTCCATATGGTGTACTAGTCCTCGTAGCTTCCAACATGGTAGTGTTGTTCTTTAATGGCATCCCAGAAGGAATCTCATGTAGGGGAAACCACAAATATTGTGAATTCCTCTATGGCCTTTTGCTCAGAGTAAGTGTTCCACCAGTCCTTAACATGGGGGACAACCTTGAGGAGTGAAAAAGTAATCTTCTCCCTATCGAAAAAATTGTGGACCGAAAAATACCCTTCAAGCAGTTCCAACCATTTATCTACAACATCCACATCTATCAGTCCTTCAAATAATGGAATATCAAAATTTAATTGTACCTTGAAGGGGGTTTCATGGACGCTTGATGAAGATGTTTCTCCTATGGGTAGTCGACGAAGGATCTGTGCAAAGTTGTCCATCATTTTGTTCCTTTGTTGTGCAAGGGCTTCCTTGAGAAACATTTTAAAAGGATCTCCTACTCCATCATCTTTATTTTCATCTCCCATTGGTTGTTGTCGGGCTTGGAATGACCGATCTTGCAATGGATTGATTGGCTTGAGTCCCAAGTTATTGTATCGATATCTTGTTGGGAACTTGCACAAAGAAAAATAAATGAAGAGTAGACCACTCTGATACCATCCAGATTTAGGAGTAGAACGAGCTAATTAACATAATGGATACAATAAACACAGAGATAGAAATAAAAACACATATATCAATTGAGAAATATCTTCTATTAAATAAATGAAATAGGTTGAAACTGTAAAACTGCAGAACTAAAACACTTGCTCGAATGGTGGTAGCTATCTCTGAGAAGAGATATGGCTACTACATGCATCCGTCTAATAACATTGATTACAATGAGGCTCCAGAGGCCTTTTTTATATTACTCATGAATGCCAAAACCCTATACATCCAAAAACCTAACCCTAGGAGGTGAAAATCCAAAAGTTATGTGGGCCCCAATGGGTAAGTTGGTACCTCAACTTCTCGGGGTCATAACTTTTTCATACAATATTTGTTTTAGGGGTGTCCTATTGGAAAGTTCTTTTAGAGAACTACACATTATGTCATCAAACTCTGAATCCATATATAGTTTGACTGTGGTGAGCCGAAAAAGCGCTATTAAGGGCCCCAAAACGACCCTGGAAGTACAACAAGATGTGCTAGCATGAAAATATACAAAATAATCCAGTTGGATTAGGTGGGAGGCCACCAGTATCCACTTGGAAGATGTTTGGGGCTTCAAACAACCCCAAAACTGTAGAACCCACCATTACAAATAAGTATAGAAGAATGTGTTGAACTAAAACTATCAAGAGGAGCTAGTTGGAATAGGTGGGTGGCCACCAATATCCACCTGGATCAAATTGATACTTCCTTTACATGGGGACTTGGTTTTTTTTCCAATAAGCAAGTAGAAGCTTATGCTTTATGGTAAGGATTGAGAGTAGTTAAAGGTTAATGTGCTCGATTAGTGGTTTTTTTGGGAGACATAAAGTTAATCATCAACCATATAGGCCTCAACTCTATGTTAGTATTTTCAAAATTGTCTTCTTGCAAGATTACAATCATGCAATTCACAAAACACGAGCATAATCATTCGAACCATGAACCATATTTCACTGTTGCAGCCCTCCTTCTTCTCCATCTTGGTTCCTACCCCAATGGCCTCTCTTGATCCAGATACTCCTCTAGATTTTGAAGATGAAGTTGCTACCTTGAAGTCATTAGTAGGATCTTTGAAAAACCCTCCTTCACATCCAACACACTCCCAATTCATGAAGAAAGTAGACCAAATTCCAGAAGTGGCCATTTTGTGCATCGTTTATTGAATAAAATCCATTTTGTTTGCATATAGAGAGCTTGCCAGTCAATTTATGGGCTTATTTTCATCTCCAAGTCAAATAGATATTTGGATTGAACAAAACTGGCATCCTTGGATACATGGATGCATGGACCACTTTTTTTGTGGTAAGGGTTTTTATGTTTTTTACTTTGATCAAAAAGAGGATAGAGATCTAATTTTTAAGAATGACCGTTACTTGTTTGGCCCCATAGGTTTATACCTAAAAAAATAGACCCCATAATTTGATCCTAAAAATGTTATTCCCTCAGTCGTCCTAGTTTGGGTGTGGCTTCCACACTTACCATTTCATTGTTGTGGGGATGAAGTTCTAAAAAACATTGGGGATACCTTGGGGAAATTCATTGATAAAGACAAACCCAAGTCCAGTATGTACTCTTGTGAAAGGATCTGTGTAGAGGTCGATCTAGAAAAAGGACTTCTATAAGAAATAAAATTAAAGCTGGACAATTGGACCTACATACAGAAGTTGGACTATGAACAACTCTCGTTCAAATGTAAGAGCTATCATGAATATGGCCATTTTTCTAGAAAATGCCCGAATAATAAACAAGCACATTAAAAATATGCTTCAAAATAGGAAGAAGGATGGAAGCAAGTCAGGAATAAAGACAATACTAGAAAAGGGGTTGGTTCCATTCCTAGATCATCATGGTTCTCTCTTAAAGTGGGATCCTCTTGTAAAATCCATCCATTATCGGAAAAATCCCCTCCAAATAATTTTGTCTCCACCCCTCCCACCATAATCCCCCTCTCTCCCTCCTGAAACTCTTTTGAAATTATGGGTGAACCCTATTCTAGAAAATATCCTCTAGTCAATCCAGTGCTAGAACCTTTGGCACATTCTTCCTCTTCATCTCTAGAAATAATATACGAAGATTTAGGTGAAGAGGAAAGTTTTCATGAAAAAAATTTCATTCCACCCCAAAGAACTCATATAAATTCCACCCCATGAGATCCTACCTTCAAAATTGCATTGAAACCAAGAAATGGAAGAAGGGGAACTCCATTTGTAAAAACCCAGAAAGTTTGTGCGCATATCTAACAAAGAAGTCAGCGAAGAAGCAACATCAAAAGAGAAGGCCCAAGGGAAACAAAAATCCATAGAAATATCAATGAACACATCAAGTCGCAGAAGAGGAAATAAAGGTTCAGATCTCCCGATTCACAGTAGTCGGGCCTCTTCCACCCCTCGTCAATGAATTTCCTCTCCTAGAATTGAAGGGTCTTTGGTAACAGATCCAAATTTGAATCCCCAAAATATCTCATTGTCTTAGCCAAACCCTTTGTAATTCTTCTCCAAGAGAAAAAAATGGAGGAGTCGGTTGTATTAGAAACAACAAAACAAGTCTTCTAAAATTATGGTGGTGTGACTGTAATCTCTCTGGGAGCCTCTGGTAGAATTTCCACTCTCTAGGATGAACATATATGGAAACTTGAGGTAAATATATATACTCAACACTAGCTTCTTAGAGTTCTTAAAAATAAATATTCCAACAATCTTATCTTACTAATCAATGTTTATATGCCTAAATCCTATGTAGATAAAGTATCCTACTGGAACTCCATATCCGTGCTCAAAAATTATATGGATATTTCTTCTTGCATAACCAGAGGCAATTTCAATACCCACCTTAACTTAGCTGAGAAAAAAGGAAGAAGGAAAGACATATATCCTTTCTCTGAAAAACTATCTGACCTCATCTCGGACTGGGATCTTCAATATGTTAAAATATCCAAAGAGAAATATACTTTGAACAATAGGTTCTCTGGCCTCTACCATATAGCTTCTCATCTAGATCGCTTTCTTATCAGTAGAAATTTCCTCCTCTCCCCCCTAGAAATCTCCTCCCACATACTTCCTTCGTCCATCTCCAATCACAAGCCTATCTCTTTGATCTTTAGTAATCTTCATAACTTTGGTCCCCTTCCTTTCCATTTTAACCCTCTTTGGATTGATAATCTATTTGTTCTACCTCTCATTTAACAAGCATGGTCATCCCCCTTCTCCGGGTCTCCTAATTACATCTGGGAAAGCAAGCTAAAGGAGGTAAAACTATCTCTCAAAGAATGGGTGAAATCCTCCTTCATTCCTTTGCATCAAGAAAGAGTTCAGAAGGTCAAGATCTTGTCAGGTATCCAACAAATATTAGAAGAAGAAGAAGTCAATGAATTGCTTATGATTCAAGAAAAATAAGCTTATCAATAACTCCACTCCTCTTTGCACAGGGAGGAAGAACATTGGAGATTAAAGTCGAGAAGTATATGGTTAAAAAAAAGGGACTCAAATACTTCCTTTTTCCACAAACAAGCTCAAAATAGGAGGAAAACAAATACAGTTACAAGTATCCTTACAAACTCTGGGAAACAAATTGACACCTTCGAACAAGTCAAGGAAGCATCTTCCCAACACTTTGAGTATCTTTATCTACAACCAAATGAAGAAGGATCGGATGAAGACAAACAACAATTGCTCGGCAATATCCCAGATCTCATCTATGAACATGGAAACACTTAGTTAGTTAAGGAGATAATTGAAGAGGAAATCATCAAAGTGGTGTGGGAAATGGACACAGACAAAGCCCTTGGGCCTGACGGTTTCCCAGTCATTTTCTATCGCTATTTATGGGCCATTATAAAGAGAGACCTCAAAAAAATGTTGAACTATACTTTACAAAAATAGAAATTGGGAGGTGCCACAAACTCAACCTTCTTAGCCCTCATTCCCAAAGAATCAAATCCTTCCAAATTATCCCTCTTTCACCCAATTTCCCTCTTCAATTCCCCTTACAAAATCCTCACAAAAATCATAGAAAACTTCTTAAAACCTTTTCTCTCCAATCTCATTGCCAAAAATYAGGAAGTATTTCAAAAAAAYGAAYAGATTATAGATAATATAGTTCTAGGTCAGGAAGMAATCCATTCTAGCATGAAAAGAAAAGACCCAGGAATGGTTATCAATCTTTATATGGTGAACGCCTTTGACCATGTCAAACACTCTTTTATGTTCTCAGTTATAAAATCCTATGGTTTCTCTCATACATTTATCAATTGAATCAAGGATTTCATTGATTCTCCTTGGACAACCCCCCTAATAAATGGTCATCCCTCCCTTTTCTTCAAATCTAGCAGAGTACTTAGACAAGGTTTCCCTCTCTCCCCCTTCCTTTATATCCTTTTAGTTGATTCCCTCAGTCGGAAATTGGAAGAATAAAGAAGGACCAACAAGATTCTAGGTTTAATCATTGCAAGGGGGGTCAAGGAATTAAATCACTCTCAATTTGCAGATGACACTGGTCTCCTGGGGGTGGCTATTGCAATCATCACCAAACATTTTTAGAAATTTATAGACTCCTTTCTCTCTACTTTTGGATGAAAAATGAACTTAACCAAATGTAATATCTATGGATGGAATGTTTTGGGTCATATCAAAGATCATATCTCCAGAATCTTCAGATTTCCCTTCATAGCCACTTGGACCCATTTCAAATATCTAGGAATGCCTATTTTCCTAAATTTCTATTGTTCCATTTCGTGAAAGGATGTTATTGACCAAATTCTCTTAAGGATCCAAAGTTGGGGGGGAAACTGGATTAATCCAACTAGAAAAATTGTGCTCCTCAAGTCTGTCCTCTCCTCTCTATCCATTTTTTAGTTCTCTAGTTTGCTTTCCCCTAAAGGCATCCTTGAAAAAATATATAGATCTCTCCGAAGTTTCCTCTAGGATGGGTGGAAAAATAAAACAAACAAATTCATCTTCTCAAATGGAAACTTGTTTTCCAACATTTTAACAAAGGAGGTTTACCATCAGAGACCCAAGTCTAATGAAATCATCTCTAGGAGAAAACGTTTCTTGGCATCTTGTCTGAGGGCCTTCATAATGGTGGAAATATACTCTTGTTTCCAAATACTTAAATTCTTCAAGACTGTGTTGCTTGGATTTCCCCCCTCCCCATCTCCCTCGCTCCCAAATTTGGCTTCTCCTGAAGCACTCTACTTAGCTCATCAAATCTAAACTCTATTGGGCCCCGAGAAATGGATCTCAAATAAATGTTTGGACAAATTGTATTTTGTATTTAGAACCAATAGGAAGACAAGATTCCCTCCACCCCTTGAAATATTGGTGCTACTCCAAAGGTCTTCTCTTTCTCCAAGATTTATACATCTGGGCCCTTGATGGATATTGGATCAATTGGAAACCTCTGGACACCCCTTCCTACCTTCACCCTTTGGCCTCCCTATTCTTCAATATGTTGGTAGGTTGTGCTCCCATTAATTCACATAAATTTTTCTCCCATAGTTGGGGCCTCTATAGTTACACAGTTAAAGAAGGTTATCCATTCCTTCAATCCTCTGTTCACGGCCCTCTAGTCTCCAAAATATTGAAAGATAATTGGTCTAGACCTTCTCTTCCTAAATTCAATATCTTTTGTTGGTTGATGGTTCATGGAAAAATCCTAACTAAGGATAACTTACAAAAATGAGGAATAATTGTTCCTTCACGATGCCCCCTCTTCCTTGTAGTCTCAGAATCCATCCTTCACCCTTTCTTGAAATGTTCTTTCTCTTCTCAAATTTGGAACCTTCTTCACCTCCCTCTCTTCCCCCAACCTTTTCTACTAGAGAAATGGAATGATTTTTTCATTTATTGGAAACAGAGATATGCTATTAGCTTCAAAAATAATAAATTATTCTCTCTCTTATGAAGACAAATTACCAATTTTTTTTATTTGGAGATTTGGCTAGCAAGGAATTAGGACATCTTCCGTGAGAATCTTCCCCTCCCACAATGCATATTTTCTAAAACTTGCAGCTTAATATCTGAAGTCTTCTCTTTCAGACTAGTTCATCTTGATCCACTTGGTTCCTTGGAGCCAAATGAAGAAGATTGGATCTATAACATTTTGGGTCCAAACTACCCAAGACAGTTCCCTTCTCCAAACAGAGTTACCAAGATGAAAAAATGGAAATTAGGACTTAGGGACCCTCATTTCCTTGATTGGAAATGACAACAATCCTCTCCTATTATTTTCTTCGATGGAGCTTCTACAGGTAACCCAGGGGCGACAGGTGTGGGAAATACCACCAATAATGAAGAAAAAATCCTAGAAGTTTGCATGGGGCTTCGAATTGAAAGATCCAAAAATATTCATGCACTAATTGTTCTTGGAGACTTTGAACTAATTATTAAAGAATTTCTTAGCACTAACAAATCCAAAAATTAATCTCTCATCGGTCTGCATTCTTGGATAAAATCCATGAAATCTCAATTCAACAAGATCCAATTCTTTCATATTCTTCGCTCCCAAAATCAGGAAGCCAACCAATTAGCAAAATAAACTAAAAACAAGGAACAAAGCCATCTCTTCATCAACAAAATTGAATCCCATGAGTGGATCTCTTAATAACTTCCAAAAGTGGTGATTTACCCATTTTCAACTCAGTCTCTCTCCTTATAGCAACTCCACCATTATCATCTCTTCCCTTTCAGCTTAGTTCCTTCCCTCACCATCCTTTTCTCTCTTCTCTAGGCCCCACCATCCTTTTCTCTCTTCTCTAGGCCCCACCATCCTCATGCTCTAGACATCTGGCACTCCATGCCTTCTGACGTGTGGTTCTTCCTTCTACCTCATGGCTCCTTGTTTGTACCTCCCATTCTCTCCCACTCGTCTCACCATTTCATTTCTTACCTTCTGCACATATGATTTTGTTGCTTCCTATCGCTTCCATGGTGTCATTGTTTGTGTTATCCTCTATGGATGAGCATTATGGATCATAGGAAACCCATATCACCTATCTTCTCAAGCATACAAATGGTAACTCAATGTTTTTTTGGATTAGGCATCGTCTTTGTCCCTCAGAGATGCATTCACAATTCAACAAAGAGTTTCAGTATTTTTTTCTCCTCTGTCCCCTTTTCATCACATGGAGGAGATCCAGAGCTACTTGTTCCTGTCCTTCCTGCACTACTGAGGAGATTTGAGACCAAATTCATGATTTGAAAGCTATAGTAAGAACCTTAGGGGAAAGAATGGATTCACAACTCTGGTGTAATGACCACGTCATTACGACAACAAACGACAACATTAGGTAAATTTTTTTTTTTTTTTTCATTAGGAAAGTGATGACAATAATACAATCACAACAACTCAACTTGAAGACATCATAATGAAGGACGACAAAAGTAAATTATACATGAAAATCCTAGAATAAAAGCACATCAATAAGCTTGAAGCAATTTGCAACATTTACTCGGATAAAGAATATAAATGACTACACTAAATTAACATCAATGATCATCAAGGC
>JASDQU010238363.1:3871-15856 GCA_032191745.1 Picea mariana | reverse complement strand
GGTCAGGGTTCAAGGGTTATATCTCACCCAAGAGTAAAAGGAGGTAAGAGGTAAAGAAAACTCCCTTTAGTGGGATAAGATTCCTTCCTCTATTTAATGTCAGCCTTGGGTTAGGTGAGAAGAGGTAATGTGACAGGTAAATCTACTTGCTTGATACTTGCTTGAGGTGAGAGTGCAACTATTAAGCATCGCATGATACTAGCGTGGAGGTTTACAAGTATGGATACTAGCTTTGGAGGGATGACTTACAGGGTTTACCGAAATAAGTAGCCATTTCTTTCTTCCTGAAATAGAATTATCCAATTCAATTGGCTAGATTATTTTAAGGAGATACTTCCATAGAAGGATATATTATTCTAAGGGGATATTTCCTCCATAGAAGGAAGTTGATTCTATGAGAGAAGAAGGAAGTTTCTTCCCAGAATCCAATTCGATGCACCCAATTCTTAGGACCTAAATCAGCTAGAGTCAGGACCAAACTAGCTAAAGGGAAAGAAGGTTTGAGTTAGTGGATTAATGGTTAGAGGGTATGTTGGTTAGTGGGTAAATGGTGARGAGGTTAGTAGATTAGTGGTTGGGGTTATTTTGGGTTATATGGGTTATGTATTAAGGGGTTTATGGTAGTGGGTTGGAGTTAGTGGATTAGTGGATCATGYTTAACTTAAATTTATGGGGTYAGTATGTTAGAARYTAGGAKTTTAATGACTTGGYAATTAAATATAGCMAAYACATTAAGGAGTTGGYGAGGTATTTMTAMTCTTAACCATGAAACWTTATATCAACCRTATAACTTTTCACTATYSAACTATCCAACTATGCATACTTTTCAYTACTTCCTCTARAGTTATGAGKTTATATAAGTAATACAAATTTGTATAATATAGTTAAATGTTTTGGGTTTTCACATCTAATTATATTATAAACCTAAGTTCTCTTTCATAAGTATACAAGGAAATTTCGATATATTAATTAACATAATTATTGAGAGGAATTTATTATTCATAATCAATATACATTTTACATTATAAAAAATTGTTTGAAAAGTAGATTAATTTGTAGTCAATGTGCTTTAACTTTTAAATAATTTGCTATTTTTTCACTTTCAGCTATAAAGTTTTCTAAAGTCTCCAAAAATTTATTTATTAAATTGATTATTCTTTAAATTGAAAAATAAATTTTAAATTTTCTAAACATAAATTCATATTTTGTGATTGGTTGTTAACTATGATTAAACAATTTTTATGTGGTTTTACACTAAATTGTCAGATTTAAAAAAAAAAAAAAAATCAAATAGTTTGCCATGTGTCCTTATTAATTATGGTAATGAATACTTATTTGTACACATGTCACATCTATTCATGTCACTTATTTTAATTATTTTAGATATTACATAAATATAGTAATAGAATTTTGAAATATTAAAATTAATAATTAATGCCATGGGTATAGCAATGAGTTTGCTTTTGATGTCACATTGATGTGACATTAATTTGCTTTTGACCATAAATTTGTGTATGCAATGTAATGTTTAACATTGAAAAACAAATATATTTTTTTGGATATAATACAAATATTTGTGTTTCTCATTTCTAATTGGTTGATAGAATTGAAGTGTTATTGCTCCCTTCACCTCTTTCAATATGTAGAATTAATTGCATAATCAATGAATTTCACCAATCACCACATCTAAATATAAAAAGTTGTACTATGTATTTATTATTATGCATTATTATATTTATATTATATTTATTATTTATTATTATATTTATTATATTTATGAATATTATAGTTCCATTCAACTTATGGTTCATTATACATTTTGAATAACAAACAACCCTCAATTATTATCTTTTGACAAAAAATATTCATTACTTGTGCATTTAGTTATATTAAGTTTCATAGCTCAACATGTATTTCTCAACTAACTCGACAGGGACTGCGTTGCCATGCAACCCTTGTTATTACTATATTTATTTAGTATCCATGAGTACAAATAAGTATTGATTGTTGAGATTTGGGTACCTTGGAAAGTGGTCCCCTTGTGTTTGTGAGTCTCTAAACACAAAGGAGGAGTCTATTACTCTCATTACTTTACTTTATGTTCTAATTTTACTTTGACTTAGGAATCTAAGTCAAAAGTGTAATATGTCACTTAAGTCATTAAATTGACATTTAATTCACTTTGTGGGTGAGTTAAAGGACATAAAGCAAACTAAGGAAAGTGGGTTTCCTAAGTGATATTTTTGGATTAAATCTCACCCATTGATTAAACTTGGCTAGATTGGATCTAGGCCATTGATCTTTTAGGGTTTGGTCAAAGAGTGGCTAGAGGGAATAGGGCAAAGATGATATTCATTCTTAACTTAAGAGTAGAGGAGAGGAGAGCTCTTGGGTGCATATCTTGAGGAGGAGAAGGCGCATGAGGTCAAGGTTTTGGGAGGGGCTTTAGCTTGACACTAGTCCACCATGGAGTGTCTACCATGGAACATGGGCTACACCTTGGAGGAGGGCACATACATCTAGAGAGGGGTGTTATAGCTTATGGAGGGGCACAATATTTGGAGAAGAGGCACATCAAGCTAAGGAGAGGCGCTCCTTGAGGAGGTTTCTTACTTGTTGAGGAGAGGCACACTCTATGGGAGATGGAGGGCGCATGGCAAGGGAGGGTGAATTCCATTGTTTGGTTTTTACTTGAGGAGGGGAGCACTTGAACTTAGTGCGCACCTACACTTGGAGGGAGGCACTCTTGAGAGGAGGGCGCTTCAACAAGGGAAAAGAAAAGGAAAGGCAAGGGTTAAAGGAACAAGCAAAGGCAAGGTCAAGGAAAAGGAATAAGGAAAGAGGTCCAAGGGTTAGCTAAAGAAGAAGGGCGCACCAAGGAAAATGGTGCCTAGCTTCAAGGGGCTAGGAGAAACATCTTCAAGGGACTCCAAGGCATTTGAGAAGGGTTGCTATTGTGCCGGGTTCACTTGTATATGTTTTCCGTGTTGTACATTTTTATTTGAGGTGTTCTATATACATCTACTCGAAACTGGTTTTCCCCATGGGGGCTTTTTTTAGGGTCATGTTGACCAAAAACTTATTTGTCATTTTGCATGCATGCTAAGAAGTGTAGATAAACATTTAGAGTTGTAAATATTGTGAGGAGTGTTATGTGTTTTGAGTATTATTGTATGTGCTAACCATTGGTATGAAAACACTTGCAAGGGCACCTCGAAAGAACACTTAACCACAAAAATTATCAGCAGAAAGTTACCTAATTGTTTGATGTCCTAAAAGACAACATAGGATAGTTTTGGAAGTTCAAACTTAGAGCTAAAATTTGGTCATAGGAAGATCATATTTAACATCCTGATAGTACCTCATTTCTCTTCATGGTATCAGATCCATTGGTGGCAAAGACATGTTGATTTCTAGTGCATTTAGTGGACAATTTTGTGACAACTCATTGGCAGATTTTGGACAACTTGTTGGTAGAGTTTGTGGACAGCTTGTGGGAAGATTTGTTGACAGTTGCATACTTTATTTTTGACACTTATGGACAACCTCTTATCACACCTGCGTGGACATGAGTGAGGCTGATTTAGACAACCTCTCTTCACACCTGTTTTTTTAGGAGTGAGGTTGTAGTTCTACTACCTCTTTGCACACCTATGTTGACAGGAGTGAGGCAATGTTATTATGTATTTTTAGCGTCAGTGTGAGATTTAGTGAAAAACCATGTCGGTGTCTCAGGTGCAGGCAAAAGATAGGATAGAAAGAGCTAGCAACTGGTTCCCTTGGAAGACCAGGATCAATTTCTCTTCACACAAGGCACCACAGATGCTTGAGCCTCACTTGGCTACGAAGACGAGCATATCAACTTTAGGTTCCACTTTAGGTGGAAGTCACTTGGTGAGAGGCCAAGTTGAGGATCTTGGTGAGATGTCGAGATCCATATACTATTGGTGAGATGCTAACAAGAAAAGACTCTTGGTGAGATGCCAAGAGTAGTGACCATTAGCAAGATGCCAGGAGGTACAAATCCTTGGTGGGAGGCCAAGGTTGAGATCTTTGGTATGATACCAAGATCTAGGTGATCTTGGATAGGTGGAGATGCACTTCCATCTATAGATCAAGCAGGTTGATCAGATTTGTGTCAAAGACTACTTTTGACGATTAGGGTACAACCATACTCACTGAGTATTTTCTAGTAGGCAACCATGTCCATTGCAGGGATGAGATAAGGGGTGAAGGGCACTTTCCTCGGTAAGAGGGAGTGTTGAGATTTGGGTACCTTGGAAAGTGGTTCCCTTGTGTTTTTGAGTCTCTAAGCACAAAGGGGGAGACTATTACCCTCATTACTTTACAATATGTTCTAATTTCACTTTGACTTAGGAGTTTAAGTCAAAAGTGAAATATGTCACTTAAGTCATTAAAGTGACATTTAATTCACTTTGTGGGTGAGTTAAAGGACATAAAGAAAACTAAGGAAAGTGGGTTTCCTAAGTGAGATTTTTGGATTAAATCTCACCCATTGATTAGACTTGGCTAGATTGGATCTAGGCCATTGATCTTTTAGGGTTTGGCCAAAGAGAGGCTAAAGGAGGAAATAGGGAAAAGATGAGATTCATTCTTTACTTGAGAGGAGAGGAGAAGGAGGAGCACTCTTGGGCACATATCTTGAGGAGGAGAAGGTTCATGAGGTCGAGGGTTTGGGAGGAGCTTTAGCTTGGCACTAGTCCACAATGGAGTGTCTACCATGGAGTATGGGCTACACCTTGGAGGATGGCGCATACATCTAGAGAGGGGAGATATAGCTTATGGAGGGGAACATTCTTTGGAGAAGAGGCACATCAAGCTAAGGAGAGGCACTCCTTGAGAAGGTTTCTTACTTGTTGAGGAGAGGTGCACTCTATGGGATATGGAGGGTGCATGGAAAGGGAGGGAACATTCCATTATTTGGTTTTTTCTTGAGGAGAGACGCACTTGAGCTTAGTGTGCACCTACACTTGGAGGGGGGCACTCTTGAGAGGAGGGCGCTTCAACAAGGAAAACGAAAAGGCAAGGCAAGGGTTAAAGGCACAAGCAAAGGAAAGGTTAAGGAAAAGGCACAAGGAAAGAGGTCCAAGGGTTAGCTAAGGAAGAAGGGCACACCAAGGCAAAGGGCGACTAGCTTCAAGGGGCTAGCAGGAACATCTTCAAGGGACTCCAAGGCATTCGTGAATGGTTTCTATTGTACCAGGTTCACTTGTATATGTTTTATATGTTGTACATTTTTCTTTGAGGCCTTCTATATACATCTACTCCAAACTGGTTTTCCCCATGGGGGTTGTTTTTAGGGTCATGTTGACCAAAAACTTATGTGTCATTTTTCATGCATGCTTAGAAGTCTAGATCAACATTTAGAGTTGTAAAGATTGTGAGGAGTGTTATGTGTTTTGAGTATTATTGTATGTGCTAATCATTGGTATGAAAACACTTTCAAGGGAACCTCAAAAGAACACTTAACCACAAAAATTATCAGCAGAAAGTTACCTAATTGTCCGTTGTCCTAAAAGACAACAAAGGACAGTTTTGGAAGTTCAAACTTAGACCTAAAATCTAGTCAAAGATAGATCAAATTTAACAACCCGATAGTACCTTGTTTCTCTTCATTGATGGCCGTAATAAATATAGTAAAAATAAGAACTTGAAAAATTAAAATTAATTATTAATTTTAATATTTCAAACTCTTATTACTATATTTATTTAGTATCTAAAATAATTAATAGAAGTGACATGAATATATGTGACATGTGTACAAACAAGTATTGATGGTTATAATTAATAAGGACATAGGGAAAATTGTTTGATTTTTTAATTTTTAATTTTTGAAATTATTTTTACATCGAAGGCATCATTTTAAGGGGAGTTCTTTCCCGCCTCTTCGTGCATGCTCAGACAAAATTTCCCGCCACTATGTTTAAAGTCTTGTAAATTAAAAAAAATGAAACATTTACCTTCGATCATGAGTACACATATTTTTATTTTTTGCTTTTAATTAATATTATTGGGCGTGAGACTAATAATAGAGGCGATGTCAATGTCAAAGATCATAATCATGTCAGTGCATTTAAAAATTGTGTATTTATTTAATCGAAATTTATATTACTTCATCAAATTTGTGTCGTGTAATAGGTTGCTTCCACTCAATTCATGTATTATTCAAAGGGATTGAACTTTTCACTCATTTCAATAAGCTTTTTTTAATACCAAGCATGTTTATGTGACATAATAGATTATGTTGTTATATTCTTTCATATATAATCCTTGCATTTAGATATTGTTTTCTCATTATTTATTTACTTATTATTAATTGAATTAATCTTTTCAATTTTATCTATCTGTGCAAGTTTTATCCATCTAAACAAAACAATAGTTATAAAAGTTAACAATATTTTTTTTTCACGTGATCAATAACGCCAACTATCTGCTCTGAGTACAACTAAGGTTTTCATAATAGAGAACAAAAGTAGCATAAGCAAAGAAAATAGTATACGCAACACTAGCATAAGAGTAAGACTAGTAGCATAAGTTGAAGCCTAGGTTTGATGTCGATATGAGTAGCAGACTTTAGAGCAAGATAAAACATATTACCTCAAATCGAAGCTTTGAAATCGAACCTGTCCAAACTGACATTTTTTAGTATATTCTTGGAAATTGATTAATGAAATATATTTGATCTATGTATGTAAAAAACAACACAAGTCTCTCTTTCACTGAATAAATCAAATTTGAAATTTACATTCATGAAACAAAATATAGGAAAAAATGACCAAAATAATACACAAACGACAACCTATGAGAGGTAGATGCTTTGTCAGATTGTTACAAAACTCACGCAATCCCGAACTAACAATGAACTCTGCATAAAAAAAAGAACCAAATTGTTTTATAGACATACTCAACCAATCTTTACTGAATAAATATAATTTGAAATTTACACTCATGAAATTTAGAAATTTAGAACAATTCGTCAAAGTTTTCATTAAATAGAGTCCATTTTGTTAAGGCAATCAACCTATTTTTCTAAATTTCAAAACAAATGTGGTCTAGCCTACTAAATTCACCGTGACAAGCAACTTTTAGGAAGAAAATAACACATTTTCTCAGCTTTCAATGACTTCTTTACAACTTTTTCTAAATGACTTCCATTTCTTACAAAACCTACTTGATTATGTCTGTTGCGACCATCGAAAGGTACAAAACGAGGAGCCGAGTCAAGTATGCCACTAATTATTTAGAATAAACATCCATTCCAACATTTCCTTACAACTCACGAATTAGAATATAGTTTTGGACAAATTCATGCTCTTGTTGCAGTGAAGTAACATTGCTCAACTAATATGATTGCTCAATTTATGATCCTCTAAGTTATTTTTTGTTCTCATACAAACCCTTTCATTTCTTCTCTGAAGATATAGGTCTTTCAAAAGAAGATAGTGTGGCTAATTGGGAGATCATAAGAAATGACTACCATGTATGGCATGTTGATCGCATCCATGTACACACTCCAACTGAGCAAACATATGAAGATGAGGATAGCCACATTACCATACAACCAAGCATGGAGATGAATGAATGGCAATATTTATCAAGGTTAGCCCCTATAGGAAATATCGAATTCACTTCTCTTGATATGTCGGGATTTCGAGAGATTGAAACTTCCCACCCATGGGATCGACTCACAGTATAACAAGATACATTGGAAATTGCACCAAACTTAATCAACTACAATCGAAGGAATGCATAAGTCATACACGAACTCAATCTGATATTTCCTTCCAGCAATACATTTTCTACACATCAACAACATGCATTCAACATAATCCTCCAACACTTACAAGAAAGAGAACCAAAAGAACCATTGAAGATGATCATCCAAGGTATTGCAGGCACATGAAAATCATACCTTATACATTGTATGATCAAAGAAGCACCATCTTCTCATGAAACACATGGCCATATCCCAATACTACTTCTTACCTCTACTGGAGTTGCAACATTTAACATACATGCAACCACTATACATGCAAGAATTCAGATTCCTATCAAGGACATGAGGCCTTACATGGTCAGTCCCTTACAGTGTTCCAAGAAGAGATGAAACATATTCACTACATTCTAATTGATGAGATGAGCTTCATCAGATCTAGACTTTTGTATAGATTGAAAGTCACTTGCGTGAGGCATTTCTAGAAAGAAACCATTGCTCATTCGGTTACCGCTCAATAATTCTTGTGGGAGACATGGGTCAACTTACACTAGTAATGGACAAACCTATTTATGTAGGAACAACTCGAGGGAGGAGCTTATGGACAAACTTTACCATTGTGATAAAGTTAGAAACAATCTTCTGACAACAAGACATCTTTGGCACCCAGTCTCGCTTTCACCAATTGTTAACCAACATTCATAATGCTACACCAACAAATGATGATTGGAGCTTCCTTCAGTCTAGTACTAACATATTCTTATCCATTGAAGAATGTCAAAGTTTGGCACTTCAATTCACCTCTTGGCAACAAACATTCTTGTGGACAACCATAACAAGTTCACGCTTCAATCCTTGAATATGTTAATCGCATGAAATTTCGCAGAATTAATTGGTTCTTCAGAAGCACGCCAACAGGACAATGACCAGTTGGAAAAACATATCTTGCTATGTCTATGCCAATGAGTTATGCTATCCTGCAATTTATGTGTCCAATAAGGCTTAGTCAATGGTGCTCTCGGAGTAGTCGTGCAAATTGTATATACATCAGGAAGTAGCCCTCTAAATTTGCCAACATATGTTGTTGTGGAATTTGATAAATACATTGGCCCTCCATGGGACCAAACCCAACCAAAACATGTACCAATTCCACCCATACAAAGGGGTAACAAGAAACAAATCCCCTTAAGATGTATTGGGGATTGACTATTCATAAATCTCAAGGAATGACCTTAACAAGGTATACCATTGACATTGGAAACATTGAACGTCAAGGTTTGACCTTCAAGGCAATGTCACACACTACTACTATAGAAGGAATGTGAATAGCACCATCATTCTCCTTCAAGTGCTATGAAAAATTGAAGGATATTGCTTATGTCTCACTAAGAAAAAAATAAGAAGAAGACTTATGTTCTTTGTCATTTACCTTCTAGATTATTCTATGTTGTAATTATACTTCTATACATCTAATGTTCTCCTTGGTCCATACTTCTATACATGAAATGTTCAACTTGTTCCATACTTATACACATGAACTATTCGACTTGGTCCATACTTCTATACATGAAGTGAAATTGTGTCTATCAATCATACTTTGACCTAAATACTTTGCAAAAAATCACTTTTCCTATTCTCCTTTATGCATTGAAATGATTATTATACCATTACACTGACTCAGAGAATTGATTCAGAGGGACCTCAGACTTAGATTTTGAGGACACCATCTTCAGGGGTGACTGATCCACTTGGGACAACTTCATTTTCAGAGTTGTCGAGACAGAGGGTTGGTGCAGGGGCTTCAAAGCATTAGAGATTGATGAGGAGGAATAGTAGGGAACCACAGATGCTTGAGCCTCACTTGGCTATGGATATGGGAAGATCATCTCCAGGTTCCGCTTTAGGTGGAAGTCACTTGGTGAGAGGCGAAGTTGAGGATCTTTGTGAGATGCCAAGATCCAGATACTCTTGGTAAGATGCCAAGAGTAGTGACTGTTGGGGAGATGCCAGGAGGAAGAAATCCTTGGTGGGAGACCAAGGTTGACATCTTTGGTATGATACCAAGATCTAGGTGATATTAGATAGGTGGATATGCACTTCCATCTATATATCACACAAGTTGAGCAGATTTGTGTCAAAGACTACTTTTGATGATCAGGGTACAACCATACTCACCGAGTATTTTCCAGTAGGAAACCATGTCCACTTTAGGGATGAGATTGGGGGTGAAGGGCACTTTCCTCGATAAGAGGGAGTGTTGAGATTTGGGTACCTTGGAAATTAGTCCCCTTGTGTTTGTGAGTCTCTAAACACAAAGGGGGGAGACTATTACCCTCATTACTTTACTTTATGTTCTAATTTCACTTTGACTTAGGAGTTTAAGTCAAAAGTGAAATATGTCACTAAAGTCATTAAAGTGACATTTAATTCACTTTGTGCGTGAGTTAAAGGACATAAATAAAACTAAGAAAAGTGGGTTTCCTAAGTGAGATTTTTGGATTAAATCTCACCCATTGATTAGACTTGCCTAGATTGGATCTAGTCCATTGATCTCTTAGGGTTTGGCCAAAGAGAGGCTAAAGGAAGGAATAGGGAAAAGATGAGATTCATTCTTCGCTTGAGAGAAGGGGAGAAGGAGGAGAGCTCTTGGGCGCATATCTTAAGGAGGAGAAGGTGCATGAGGTCAAGGGTTTGGGAGGAGCTTTAGCTTGGCACTAGTCCACCATGGATTATGGGCTACACCTTGGAGGAGAGCGCATACATCTAGAGAGGGGTGTTATAGCTTGTGGAGGGGCACATTATTTGGATAAGAGGCACATCAAGCTAAGGAGAGACGCTCCTTGAGAAGGTTTATTACTTGTTGAGGAGAGGTGCACTCTATGGGATATGGAGGATGCATGGCAAGGGAGGGAAAATTCCATTGTTTGGTTTTTTCATGAGGAGGGGCACACTTGAGCTTAGTGCACACCTACACTTGGAGGGAGGCACTCTTGAGAGGAGGGTGCTTCAACAAGGTAAGAGCAAAGGCAAGGAAAGGGTTAAAAGCACAAGAAAAGGCAAGGTCAAGGTAACAGAACAAGGAAATATGTAACGTCCCCGACCACCCAGGACAACCATGCTAAACGAGAGAACTCTTTTGTTCTCTCTGTGGAACATATTGTAACATACCCAACATCCAACTGAGCTATGCCACACAAATTTTTCAAACTGCATGCAATTAAAATATATACAAACAGAACTCTTGCGGAAATTTATATATAAATGTAAACAGACAATTACATACTGTAAATGCACATATTCATACTAAAATAAAAGTAAACATATACATGCAACATATACAGGAAATACCCATAAATATAAATTCAGTTATAAACACACATAAGATAAACCCATAAAAATAAACAAGTAAATGACAATGCAACATGTAAATTTGTCACACAATTGATACTTATCTTGGCAAGAATATCACCAACTGCGTGCAGACCTTCCATGAACCTCCTAGCCTTAGACCACACTAGTCATCACTCTCAGCAGTGGGTCACCCTCGAGCTGGGACTAAACTCCACCTGGGTAAAGGGATTCCTAACCAGGCTAATGGTTCATAGACAACAGGAAAGACTCCACCACAGGTGCCAACTCAAACTAATAGCCTACAGTCCCTCATTCCCCACATGCCTGTCCCACCATAGGAAGTGTGCCCCTTCTCTGATCAACAATCCTTCGGCTGCCCCAGTTCCTTTTTGGGCTTCAAAAACAAGCCAGACATGAAGTCTTTGAGCCCTGTAGTTGTGGTTTATCATCTTCAGGAAATCAATTCCCAACAATTCTCTCACCCAAAAAGAAATTTCTCATGGGCCTGACAACCCGCCTCTTCAATATCCCATGGGACTGACAATCCGCTTCTTCAATCTAGCTCCCAAGATAACCAAATACCCAAATAGATATGGCTCCGGATACAGGTTCAGGTATAATGACATGAAGGTACGAAGGATAAATGAATGAGTGAGTGAATCCTTTTGGAATGGTTGCATGGATGATGAATGATGGAAAGAATACCCCGAAAATGAACTAAGTACAAACAATATGTATGCATGTCCCCAACTTGACACTTGTCATGTTGGGAGCTACTTTGGCCCACTTGTCCCCAACTTTGGAACTTAGGATAAAATAATTACCCATACTTTATACTTTAGAAATATTAATATAATATTCCTCTTTGGCTTAAGCTCCTCGGCTTAGCCCATTTTACT
>JASDQU010238360.1:0-16865 GCA_032191745.1 Picea mariana | reverse complement strand
GTGAAATGTAAGCGCAAAGGGCATATCAATCAGAAGGATGACGACAATTCAAACAATGATTCTAATGTGACTTTGAAGGACTAAGATTTCACGCTTACAGTCGTGAAAACAAAATGAAGATAGGCGTGCGAAAAGGCGTAAAGAATAAAAAGCGTCGTTCATTCGAAAATTGCGACGGAAAATCGATGTTTGCGAAACATTGGTGTAGGCAGCTTATGAGACAATGGAAAAAATTGAATTGGCTGCCAACAACTAGGTTCATGGGGCAGTAGCCGACACTGGTTGTAAGTGATCATTGCATTATTAATAAAAAAAGTATTTTTCCTGTCCCAAAACATGATGTGTCGAATGTTTGCATTTGATTTATGTTTTTATTTTAACATCTAAACCTTCTTTATGTATGAAATGCATGCTTGTAGATTTATGTTTGTCTATCTTTGAATGTAGTCCATCCTTGGGAGGAGGTTTGTAGTCAGCGAAGCTATAGAGTGCGAGAGGATCAACACCAAACATGGAGCAAAGGTACAGTTACCAGATCCTTCTCATTTTTCTTTTCTTGCATAAGTTTGGGGTATGTTTGGGGTAGTTAGAGAAGTAGGAGACTTTTAAGCAGTTATTGATCTCCCTACATTGTAAACCCTTGTGTATCCATAGGGGCTTTTTTCTTGCTATAAAAAAATTTATCAGGTTAATTGACTCATCAATTTCATAAAAAAAATGAACCATTATGGTTCAATAATATATCATAATTCTTTCTTCTCATTTCCTAAAAAATTGATTACCCAGATCAATTTTCTGGGTGAATAATTATATTCTTTTTTCCAAGAACTTTCCAATGCCTTCTTCCATGATCAATCCTAAGTCTTGAGTAGAAAGTTATGGTTATTTGAAAATTGATCATTAATTTTTCTGTTCACTCTTCAACTGGGTGCAATTATGCGTCGTAATTATGCATTTTTCACCTACTCCATTGGAGTTGTAGTATGATCTCAATTGGGTTTCTTAATAAACATATTTTTGACAGTTTTTCCAAGTTTCACCTTTTTCTAGGTTCTGGGCTGCTAGTTACAGCCTGCTAAAGTTCTCGGCCAATTCCTGTTTTTGGTCTGGAATGCTACAAGTACCTTCTTTTCCATATTAAACATTTTTAACATGCCCATAAATTTAATTCATCTCTATGAATGTCTTATATGGTTCAATATATTTCCATAGACTACTCTTGTGCCTCAATCTGATTCTGGAGCAGAAAGTTATGGCGCTTCGAAGTTAGTTGGGTCTTAAAATTTACCCTCCACTGTTTGTCCTATAACTTTCTCATAAAAGCTCTGTTTGATAAACGGTTTACACCATTAGAAAGTTCTCTCCAAGATATTTTATTTCAGATGTTGAGGTAATGTGTAACTTTTTACACTCTATTCTCGGGGATTTTGAGTAGCTAAAGACACTGTTTAGGGCCTCAAAAATGTGCTACAAAAAGATGATGTTCAAACAGTATAAAATGTTGCAAAACTTCACTGGTTTTTTGTTTTTGTACACCAGCCAAATGACTTCACACACACAAATTTGAACTTGTACACCCATATTTAGCATGCGTAGAAACACCATAAGGTAGTGCATGAATCACACACCTATAAACAATGTGGATCACTTGTTTGTCGCACCAATAACTGGTGTGCACTACTGTTTTGTCACGCGCCAATATCCACCGCGCACAATTTTGGTCCATGCACTAATACCTGTTGCGCACAATTTTTGTGTCATGCGCATTTTACTCTACACGTTGCACCATGCCAAAGTTTAGTATGCCCCCACTGCACACTAGTACTCCGCGGGCACCCTTAATTAAATTGTCGCGTGACAACATATACCCACATTGTGCACGCACCAACAAAATTCCTCTATGCTCTGTCAATATTGTGCACACCACGCGTGACATTATTATGCGTTGGAACACCATGCATGACAGTATTATGAATGTTCCACTAAATCCGCATCGCGCAATGTTAAATTTGGTGTGCACACCCACATGCCAAAATTTTTTGTGCACTACCACTCTGCATCGTGCAACACCAAAATTAAGTGTGCACATCTGTGCGCCACTATTTTTCGCACATTGCCACTCTGCACTGCACAGTACAAAATTTTGAGTTCACACACCCACGTGCCAATATTTTTTGTGCAATTCCACTCTGCACTGTGCAGCGCCAAATTTTAGCGCACGCACCTGCATGCCAATATTTTTCCATGCAGCACCAAATTTTAGTGCGCGCACCTGCATGCCTATATTTTCCACGCAGTGCCAAATTTTAGCACACACACCCCCACACAAATATTTTTCCACGCAACACCAAAATTTACCATGTGCACCCACATGCCAATATTTTTCCACATATCGCAAGCTTTTCACTACACATCATGCATTTTTAGTGCACCCACCTGTGCACATTCATTTTTATGTGCATCAATTCCTCGTGAATTCCGCTGCAAAAATTGGGGCTTTTGCCTAACTTTTTCCCAATTTTTACCATAGACATTTTGCAACTATGATTTTTTTTCAATTTCACCTCGATAACACCAATTAATCCTCTGCAACAAAAAATCGCTATGGGTTGACATTTCTGGAACAAAATTTTCGCAAACTCAATTCACGAATTGAGAATTTTAATAAACTAATATCGCTCCATCTGTCATGGATTTCATATAACTTCAATTTCGACCAATTCCAGGTTTGAATTTTCTAGAACAAATATTAAATCAAGAATATCTCACCACTTGGCCAAATTTCTCAATTTTCCCATGAATTTAACAACATAAATTGGGACTTTTTCCCAATTCCACGCAATTGCTTCTAATTTTTACCATGGACGCTCTGTAAATTGAAATTTGACCACTTCGTCTATGAAATTTCGCTTCAAATCAACTTGCTCGGCCCATTCAAGCTCAGTGTTGAAAACTGAAGCTTTGATACCATATTTTAACATCCCCAACGTCCAACTGGGTTATGCCACGTAAAAAATTTCGAACTGTATGCAAATTAAATCATATACACATAGAAACTCTTGCGAAACTTTATATATATAACTTAAAATAGATAAATACATTATGTAAATGCATAGATTCATACGTAAATAATAGTAAACATATACATGCAGCATAGATAGACAATATCCATTAATATAACGACATGTATAAACCACACACAAGAAAAACCCATAAAAATAAACACATAATTAATAATGCAGCATATAAATTAACCCACAATTGACACTTATCTTGGTAAGAATATCACCAACTGCATGCATACCTTCCACGAATCTCCCAGCCTTAGACCACATTGTTGTCCCACCTGAGGAAGTGTGCCCCTTCTCTACTCAACAGCCCCTTGACTGCCTCACTTCCCTTCCACGGCCTCAACAACAGGTCAAACAAGAAGTCTCAGAGCTCTATAGCTGCAGTTTATCACCTTTGGAAATCAATTCCCAACAGATCTCTTACCTATAGAGAAATTTCTCATGGGCCTAACAACCCGCCTCTTCAATATCCCACGGGCCTGAAAACCTATTTCTTTAGTCCATCTCCCAAGCTAACGGGGTACAGATCCAAGTATGGTTAGGGATACAGGTACAGAAAGGTACAGAGGACAACTCAATGAGTGAGTGAATAATTATGGAATGATTCCCTGAGAAAATGAACTAAGTCCAAACTATATATATGGATGTTCCCAACTTGACACTTTTCATGTTGGTAGCTACTTTGGCCCACTTGTCCTCATCCTTAGAACTTAGGATAAAATAATTATCCATACTTTATAATTTAAGGAATATTAATATAATATTCATTTTTGGCTTAAGCTCCCTAGCTTAGACCTTTTCCTTCACTTTTATCCCCCTGCTTTCCCTAACTAGTGGATTTTAGTCCCCCATACTCTTTTATCATGGTTGGTCTACACAAAATGATGTATTATATTAATGATAAGACATATACAAAAATAGGATCATAGGCCTTTAGCATATAGGCTCTCTGGCCTAATTAAAAACATAAGCCTCTTAGATTATAATAACTGGCTCACCGGCATATAAAACACAACATATACAAAAAGGCTCCTTGGCATAAAAATCGTGTGCACTTAAGTTTGTTGCGTGCAGTATCCTAGAATGTGCACAGTTCATCATTTTAGTCCGCAATACATGTGTGCACTATACCATGAAAGGTGTATACAAAAACAATGTTATCAAATATCTCACCAGCTTAAGTAAATTTGCATTTACATTTACAATTGGAGTTCTACCTAGGGGTATTACATAAGAAGAAACTAATTGGTTGCAAGTAATTAATGAAAGGGTAAAGTGGTTGTAACGATAAATTTCAAGAAACCCTAAAGTTAAGGAAAGTGTTACTTAGAAAATGTATATATACACCTCAAGAAGTCACTCATAAGTACATTCACACACACATTATATTGAATATTTTCTACGTGAGTAAGTGATTCTTATCTGAGGTAACCAAGGATATCTTAGGCGAATTTTAGAGGGAATGTGGAGTAAACAAAGGAGAAATTCCAACGCAGGATGAAGTCTTGTGATGATGTGTTCTAAGGTATGTTATTTAAAGTTCATAGTATCATTTTATCTATAAATATTTTTATAGAATGATTCATATAGCTAACATTGGAGGATGTTGATAAGACATTTCAAGGTACCTGTGGTAAAAATTTCAACTTTTGGGTCGTCGTATTTTCTAAGATACTCTATGTGGAAAATAGGGTTTTTTGCTAGTCCTGAAACTAGACTCAAACATGTGTTATGAGCAAAACATACATAACTTCTTCATAGAGGATCAAAATTTAGTGAGACCAAATGAATTGGATAGATTACAGTGTATTGTATGCTATTATTTTTAGATCTATATATCAAATATTTCATGTGTGGCGTGCTCTACAAGTTCTCTCTCTACAATAATCCATAATTCAACAAGGTCTACCATTTTTGCTATAACTCATTTTCTGGGATGTTCCAAGCAGTGAAAATTGGATTAACTTCATAGAATAGATTAAAAATATTGGGTACAAGTTTTAGGCATTTATTAATTATAGGTACGCAGTTATTCTTGTTTAAATTTAGGGTTTGTGACTAATCCAAAAACTAGTCTTGTGAAACTAAGGTAAAGTTTGATGAAGATACTGTTCTCTTGTTGTTGAAGTTGAGGAAGGTATGAAGGTCTGTGATCACATACACCAGATCTATTATATTGCTACAGGTATGTTTACATGCATTTTTTTAGGGTTAGATGTTTAATATTTTATGGTGCATGCTTGAGGAAAGTCTTTGGTATATTGGTGAGGCATTGACACATACTTGAGGCACATATTAGGTGCATGGATGAGGCATATTCTTGGTATATGATCTTAGTTGTTTGGTACATTTTTAAGGTACACCATTGATGGTACTTGTTTTATTTATCCTATGGTACATGTTATATGGAATGATTGAGTGATATGGTACGATACACATGTTGATGTACATGGTTGATAGATGGTATGATACATGATTAGTAATTGGTATGGTGTTGATGTACATGGTTGATGGTTGAGGCATATGGTATAGGTTATGGTGCATGGTTGATGCATAGTTTGGCATAGTTGTATTTCATGGTTGATGCACGATTTGGTACAGGTTTTGGTGCATGTTTGATGCATAGTTTTGTATAGGTTTTGGTTAATGGTTGATGCACTTATTATGGTATAGGTTGTGGTACATGGTTGATGCTTTGTATGTTATAGGGTTGAGACACATATCTTGTGATGGTAGTTTGGGCATCTTGGTACATTCTTGGTAGAGGTATGTGTTGGTTATGTTGGACATCTATTTGAGAGGTGTCCTTGGTATATGATCCATGTGAGAGGATCTCTTTGAGTATCAGTGATAGTGACAGTGGTAGTGATAGTGATAGTGATTGTGGTAGTGAAATTTGGTCTACACTTATATTTCAGGGTGGTGAGATGGGGAAAGGAAATGGGGTTGTAGCCTCCTTATGGTTGGTGTCATAGAACTTCAAGAGTTGGATATTCCTTTAGGTTGGATCCTGAGAATTAGGGGGTTATAGCCTCCTTCTGGTTGGAGTGAGAGAACTTAGGGAGTTGTAGCTTCCTTCAAGTTGGTGCCTCCTTCCAGTTGGTGCTGGAGAATTGGTAAGTTGGGATTCCAATGGATGTATTAATTTGATATGTAGGAAAGTTTTTTGTAGTTTTCTCCCATTTGGGTTTCCACGTAAATTATGGTGTATTGTGTACTTGATGTGATGTTGCTTATGTTTATATGATCATGATATACAGATGATACATTGATGATATACTACTGATAAAGTTGACACACCCACACACACACACACACACACACACACACACACACACATATATATTGTGGTTAAAATTGGTAAAAGTCTTCATATTGATTCACCCAACCCTCTCAGTATTTCAACAATTGGTATCAGAGTTGGTTCCTTCAGGAAACAGTTTAACCATTGGAAGGTAGATAATGGATTCCATGGATAATGGATACAGAGCTAATGGACCATGGTTTGATGGTTAGAGTGTTTTGAAGTATGATATGTGGAACAATAAAATGAAAACATTTTTAGGTGCATAGGGGTATTATGTTTGGTACTCATTTGTTACAAGATACATCGGTTAAGAGAAACCAAAGACTGCAACCAAGAAGGAATTGAAAAGAAACAACAAAATGGAAATGGATTTCATCTTGGAAGGATTATGTGATTCAGTAAAAGATAGAGTGGGACAATGTTCATCATCTAAAGAACTATGGGATAAGCTACATAATCTTTATTCCAAGGAATATCCAATCACAGAATCAGATCCTATTAAATAAAGTGAAGAACGAGAAGAAATATGTTCATCATGTCATACATATATAGAAGAAGAATATTGTGAATAAGGCATAGTATATCTTGAAGAAGAATTAATCGGTTCTTTAGACGAATTAATGAAAGAAAGGAAGAAAAAAAAGTATCTTAAGGAACAAGTAGTCAAGAATAATTCTTAAGAAAGTTCCAAAGAATCGCAACAGGTCATCGTGAAATTGAAATCTCAGCTAGAAAAATCCATAAAGATTGAAGAAACATACAAAGGTTAGATGGAAGATAGGAAATGTTTGGAAGCCGAAAGAAAGGAAGCATATAAAATATAAAAAAAAAATTACAGATCATATTAAGGAAAGAATTGAGGACTTAAATAAAATTGAAGCATAATTTGGTCAATAAGAAGGAATACTTGAAAAGAAAATCATCTCCTTAAAGATACAACTTGAACAAGAAAATCAAACAGGAGAAGTCATGAATATTCAGATGATTAAGAAAGAAGAAGAGGTTGAGAATATTGAATAAGAAGTTGTCACATTGAGAGATGAAATCGTCAAGCTAAGAAAGAACGCTAAAGAGACAAAAACATCCACATAATTAGTAGATAATATTGAAGAGAAGCACTCCAAGTTGGCAAAAAAGAAGAATGAATAAAAGAGTAAGAGTTATGCAAAAGTATTGAAAGGAAGGAATCATGGTAAACCAGAATCAAATAAAAATGATAGAGATACATAGTCAAGAAGACCCTCAACATTCAAGCCACAAAGAAGATTCAATCATGATCATGATCAACTAAGGAAAAAATTTAGAAGGACTACACCACAAAGAAGATCATTCACTCCCAAAACTTGTTTTATGGTCATTGTTTTTATTGTACTAACTTTGCACATATATTTGTAGATAGCAGGGCTTATGGAAGAAATGTTCAAGCAAGAAATGCTCATGTGGCCCCACATAACATTGAATGTTACAAAAGCCACGATTATGGTCATGTAGCTGATGATTGTAGAAGCATGTTGGATAGTTCTATGAAAAATAACATTGATATCATATATAAGAAATTTTGGAAAAGAAAAAAAGAATAGGTAAAGAAAGATTAGATGAATGAAGGACACCCAGAAGTCATTCTTTCAGGAATTGTAGTGCAAATTCAATCCATGAGAAGAAATAAGGAAGTCAAAGTTCATAAAGATTATGAGTCTACATATGAATATGAATATTACTCTACATCAGAGTGGGTATTTTTCTGATCCACTCGACTTGGAGACTCCGAGTAAATATGAATATTGAATAGGGGGAGTCATTGGAGTAGCTATTATATATCAAAGAGCCATATTTTGAGCAGGTTGAAGTATATGAAGATATATATTTAGATAATTCAGATAACATAAGTACAGTATGGAAGATTGATCAATTGAGAAGCAATGTTCCCACACAGGTATCAGTTGGTAGCTACACAGAAAAAAGTTTTTTATTATATTCCACATATGTGTTCAGGAAGGGATATATTTAGTACAGGTTGTTCCAAACATGAAGAGTTTGATTTGTAGACAGAGAAGACAAGTGGAAACATTTGATTCATTTTGAATAAACAGGAATATGTGATGATTAGGTGTAGTCATGAATCCTTCATGATAGTACAATGATAGATGGGTTGGCATTGTGGACAATTGAGTAGAAAAGGTGTGAACAATTTGTGACGTATGGATAGAGATGGATACTCAATAGGTACAAAAAATATGGGTTAGAGAATATGCATAGCAGTGTATTTACAATTGGAATCAGTGAAATTAGTTGGAATTTTTTGGTCACAGAGAGGCAAGCAATGAAGGGAACAACATAATAGGGAAAGAGAAACCATTAGAAGAAGCTAAATCATCAGAAGGAAATCATTGAACAATGTGGTCAAGTGATAATGACAAGTGAATGAAGAAATCAAGTAGTGAATGGTTTGTATATATGTTAGAGAGTTATAAGAGGAAGCACCAATGGACAATTGGAAACCATCGGAAGAGAGGAAAGGAAACATTTACAGGTAGCCCTACATTGATCTACATGACATCTTGCGAAGAATTCAAGAGAAGAAAAACTATTAAGAGACTCAGAAAGGAATATTAGTAGCATAAAAAAGGGGGGAGACATACTGACATGGGGATTTTTCATTTTTCCCATGTTGTCAAATGGAAAGAAAGAGAAATATTAGAAGAGTAAAATTCAAGAAAATGAAGTCAAAGAAGGATTTTTCATGCGTGGTATACTTTCAGGGGAAGTCACAAGAGAATAGGAACATGAGGAGAGAAACATGTGAAGAGAAAGAGTGTTGGGCATGGAAACAAAAAGAAAGAACATAAGCATGAAGACGAGGGGTAAAACCCCAAGGAGAGAGACCCTTTTCCATTGATTTCAAAGGGGGAGAGTTAGAAACATTTATGATGAGGAATTGTCACATGGGAAACATAAGTGTTGGAGCATCAATGTTGCCATCAATGTTTCCATCAATGTTGGTGTTGCCAGCAATACCAAAGGGGGAGATTAGTGGATAATTGGTCTGGATAGTTGGTAGTCATTGATGTCAACCCTTGTAGAAGTATAGACACCATAGATATGTGTTTGATATTATAGGTGATTTATTTTTCATTGATGGAGTGGTTGACATCAGCAAATGCAATGGGTGTATTTGATGAAGTCTACATGAAGCCCCAAAGGTGTGGTTACGGTATTCCCTGGAGGTGTGGTTATGGTACCTAAAGTTGGTTGAGGAATATGGACATGAAGGACAGTTAAAATGTAGGTAAGAAACTCATATTTGGATATTCCTTGTCATTTCATTTCTAGTGATAGGTGGTACTCCACGTGGTTCCTCATGATTGAGGAGTTATGAATTCATGAATTTGGAAGACCCAAAGATGGGTTAAGAAGCCCATAATTTGTTACAATATGGGTTAAGAATCCCCTAATTAGTTGCAATTCATTAATAAAATGGTAAAGTGGTTGTAACAAAAGTTCAAAAATACCTAAATTTAAGGAAAGAGGTTACCTACAAAAAATATATATAAACCTCAAGAAGTCACTCATAAGTACATTCACACACACATCCTAGTGAATATATTATATGTGAGTAATTGATTATTATCCGAGGTAAAAAAGGACATCTGAGGACAATTTCATAGGGAAGATGAAGTAAAGAAGGGATAAACTAAAAGGGAGGATGAAGTCTTGTGATGATGTGTTCTAAGGTATGTAATTTAAAGGTCATCTTACCATTTTCTCTATAACATTTTTTTCTAGAATGATTCAGATAGTGAAAATTTGAGGAGGTTTAGAATACATGTCAAGGTGCCTGTGGTAAAATTTTAAGTGTCTGGGTCATTGTATTTGCGGAGATACACTCTCTGTAAGATAGGGGTTTTGGATAGTCATGAAACTAGTCTCAAACAGGTGTCCCGGGTAAAACAGTCATAACTTCTTCATAGAGGATTCGAATTCAATGAGAAAAAATAAATTGGATAGATTAAAGTCCTTATTATATTTTTTATTATTTTCATATCTAGATATAAAATATTTTGTACGTTTCATTCTCTACAAGTTCACTCTCTAGAATAATCCATAATTCAACAAGGTCTTCCATTTTTGCTATAAATCCTTTTCTGGGATGTTCCAAACAGTGAAAATTGGAGTGATTGTAGAGAAGATATTGAATACTAGTGGGTATAGGTTTCATACCTTTATTCATTATAGGTATGAAGTTATGCTTGTTGAAAGTTAGGTTTTGTGACTAATCCAAAAACTATTCATGTAACACTAAGTGTTGGCACAGGGGCAGACCCAAGGTTCAACGCTTAACAACGCACCAACAAGACCTCGACTACCAGCCCTTTCGGTGACACCTGTAAAGTAGGTAAAGTCGCACCCGAGGTAGAAGAAGGAGGGGTTACAGGATGCAGGTATCTATAACCAAGTTGGGACACAGATCTGTGATAATAACACTTCGCAGGGTATCTTATTAACACTTAGAAGATAACATGCATTAGATTCCTAATATTAGTAACATTGTAGAACATAACCAAATATAGATCAGCGCGGTAACAATAAATGATAATATATCCTGAGAAATTAGCACTGAGTTAGATCTAACATTCATTTATCCTTAACACAAGTAAATCACTAAGAAACAACAAATCTATCTATCATACATAATGACCAAAGCATTGAGAAGATTCATAGCATAAACAACACATCAAAAAGTAAACCAAAGACACAAGATATACATGGTTCACCCTAGTTTGGGGCTACGTCCACCAACCTCTCCGCCTTCTTTATTATTCGTCTGAATCTTAGATTCATTCACTCTTGTGCACTAAGCCACAGAGTCATGCTTCACATTAGACATGAGATCTGCACACAAAGCACCATATCTTCCTTCCAAAACTAGGTCAAGGCACATAGCCAATTCCCTATAAAGCATAGAGACTTACTCAAAGACATTCCCTTGCATGAAGCTAATCACATTAATTTCCCTTATCTCTCCACTCTTCTCTAAAAGATTCTACTTCTACCATACATTCTTCTTTTATTTATACTTTTACAAACCCTTACAATAACGCCTAATCATGGGTAAAACCCATGGGTTGACATCCCATAAAACCATTACAAAAACCCTATAGAACCCCTTACTAGGTCCACATAGCCTGCAAAATCGGTGAGATTCCCGATCTCAGCTCCACCTGGGCACTCCTTTCTCTACCAATGTGTCGAATTCCAAAAAGTGGTCCAAACCTGACCAAGGTTTCCTCAAAACATGGTCGAGGGCCAATAGGCCCCCAACACTCACCTGTGACTCATACCGAGTCACTCAGGTCTGGGCAATGCTTCTTCGAAGGCCTCGAGCTTAACTAGAACTTCCTCGACTTATTGCTTTTCCTAAGCCTACTCCTTAGTGAGCTCCTGGATTGTCTTCTCTGTAATAGGACCTTCCAGGTGTTGTTCTACTGATGAAACCACTTGGTGTAGTTGTGAGCCCTATCTGTCAATCTCTTTGAACACCTTGCAAAATTTGTCCTGCATAGGTTGTAGCCTCTACGTGACTTCCATTACATTCCCCTAAAGGTCAGTGATATATTGTTGTACTGTGCGCTTGTCAGGCTGCTATATTAAAGATTTTAATGACCTGAAAACATTGAATTGTCAAACCAGGGTAAGTGAACTTAGAGCTGCTACACTGTATGTGCGGGTAAGATTCTAATTCCTATCTAAAGACTATTCTTAGAAGAAAACACAAACTCACTCTTAGAAGCTGAATCCTAATGATTACCTTGAAACTTATCATTTCCTATTTAATTCATCAAAAGAGAACAGTTATGTGCTTAAGTGCATGTACTTCTATTTCTATTCTAATGTGATTTCACAAGACTATCTACCACTATCTTTGATCATCTAATCATCACTATTTCTATCTAAGCCATGACAGAAAGATTATTTCCTAAAATCCTTTTAATCTAAACATCGAAAATAAATCTAAATCTATCCACAGGAAAAATAAAGAAATATCCTATTTACCCTACTGGTACTGGAAGCTTCCTCTAATTCAATTGCAACCTAACTATCCTAACAGAGAAGAGCAATATAACTATCCTAACAAAGCAAAGTAACCTAACTATTCTAACCAAAGCAAAGTAAATTCAAACTTGCATTCACTTTAAGTCACGTTCAGATTGAAAACTGGAAACAGAGAAAATCTAATTCATGCTTTAAATCCTAGAGGAATCAACCATGCTTTCAACATTCATCAACGTAGAGGATATTAATATGCTAGAAACGATACAGTTGAAGGACGATTAAGAAAGAATATGAACAATTTAATTCCCAAACTCCAATAAGCTAACATGCATGCAAATCCTAATATACTGAAATAAACTAACTCTAATACAGAGAAAAGCAGCGACTTGAACCTGTTGGCAGGCCCAACCAAGAGGTGCAATTTCCGAAAGGAAAACCAGAACTACTCAGATCATTCTACGCAAACACTGTTCATGCTTCACGCTCCATTTACTCAGAAAAATAACTCAAGTCATATAACAGTGAAGTAACATAATGCATAAGTAGATTGTATTAGCAGAAATGTATATCATAGCATAACATAGCGAACGTTTCTTAGGAGCGATCCTCTGTTTATATAGATCCTCCTCAAAAATAGTTTAAAACAAAATACATTAATTCAAACAGATCCCAGATCCGAAAATAACTCATAATCAGTTAAAACGGTCTTCACATCTTCATGACACACAGTGTCAAGAAGTGTGGATCATAAAGCATCAACAACTCAGTTCTATAATCTCACCTTGAATCAGCATATTGAGTTATGACTCAATCTATCATGTAAATCACACTGTCTACCACTCTGGACATATCACGCGGATCTTTAGCAGCTTCGTTGGTATCTCCACTGGGTGCGATCTGGTACCTAGTACTGGCAAATCCTGTTTCAAATAGAAATAGTACCTAACTCATGCCACATTAGTTTCAATATTAATTTAAAGTATCAAAACACATAAAAATGACTTGAAATGTAAGAATACCTTGAGTAGCCCCATTTAGTGGTAAAGATATGTCAAATGTGTCATAACAAGGCCAGAAGGGAGTGGTACTAGGTATGGAAATGGAGGTCTTTTGATATGATATAGGCAAAAACATAGTCAAAACTGGAGACTAACATTCCCCCAAACTGAAGTCTTTGCCTGTCCTCAGGCAGTCAAAAAGTCAAAAACTGAGATTCATCAGAGCGTTGCAGCAGCTGCAACCAACATTTGTAATGTCTCATGCTTCTTCAAGTTTCTGATTTCTTTCTTGAGGACTTGATTGATGATGATATGCTTCCTGGTAGTCTTCTGCAATCTCCTTATCCTCTGGAAAAGACCCTTATTCTTTCGTTTTAATCTTTCAATTTTGGACAAGAAATGAGTTTGCCTGACTTTCATGAGTTCATTCTCTGTTTTGATATGTCGATCCAATATAGTTTACTCATGTAGCTTCTCTTTCAACCTGTTATTCCTGCTTTCTAATCTGGCTACCATCGGTCTCAAGGATTTGTTGGAGGAAATTTCACAGTAAGATTCAAATGTTTTATCATGTCCTGGTTGTGTTTGAGGACTGGATGCGTGAGTGAACTCATCTGGACTTTGATCATGGGTGTCAACTGGATCGGAATTGTCAACTGGGGTAAGTTCAGGAGTGAACTCTTTATATGTTCGAGCAGGTGTATCTGTGGGCATTCGAATTGGCTCGTCCTACTCAATTTCTTTGGGCTCAGTAGCTCACCAATCCACTTTATGGACTTTTCAAATTAATTGAGAAAGATTCCAAGTCATTTCAGAGGGCTCTGGAGCCTCCTCATGATCATCCACACTTTTTAACCTCTCCTGTGGTGGGTAACTGGGCACATAGTTATCCATATCTGACAATGTGCTTTTACATTTTTGTTTTGGATTTCTCCTAGGTTTGTCAGTCAACTCTGCCAGTTCTTCCATGTCAATAATGTTCATAGCAGCTGGGGAAGATATCGGAATTCCAACATTTTCCTCTTTAGGAGTAGTGTTCTTCACAGTTTCATAATTGGTTTCCACTCCATCAGACCCATGGGCATCAAATGAATGTTCTGAATCAGGGTTTCCAGCACTGGCTTCAATTGTGCTATCTGGTATGTTCTTAGGGTCATCACAGACCTTGGTCGAGGTTTTAACCCTCTTTTTTCTAGAGTTCAGCTTCTTCTGTGGGGAAGCAGGCTTAACACTTCTATCTTTAGACTTGTCAGAGGCTAGGGTTTTTACAGTGAACATATCCCAAGTTTCTTGTTTCTTGGACAGTGCAGACTTAATCAATATCTTAACAAGACCAAAATGAAATAGACTTACTTGAAAATCTTTGGCCTTTTGGACATGTTCTGCCATTTTCATTAAACTTTTCAACAGAAAGAAGGGTATGTTCAGTAGATGATTACCTTTGAAATGTAGCAGGAGTCGGGCATGGCAGGGAAATACGATTGTATACCATCCTTCACAAGTGAGGTAACATTGGAGGATAGCTAGAAACTGAGCCCATTGTGGTTCTAACCATGACCGCGATGTTCCCTCTGAACACTGTGTTTTCCGGTACTATGGTTTCAGAAGCTGTGTGCAAAGCTTCTTGTCAACAGGCTGACCCTTTGTCCATCTCTGACCAGTCGTGGGCAGTTGAATTGCTTCTGAAATGAATTTCTCCGTGACTTCGAACTCGAGCTCGCCCACTTTAGCGATCCCACTCTGAAAATGCAGAGCGAACTGAAGCGTAATTGAATCATTATATCCATTGAATTTCTTGAGAAACGGCTCCCATCCTGCTTTCTGAAAAATGTCTCTGGTGGCTTCATACTCTGGAAGGGCCTCTAAGTCTGCATATGTCTCCGATTCATGACGAATTTCCACCATGATTTTATTTGATAGCACAGGGAAGGTCTATAGGTGAGCAGCGAAATTTAGATGAGGGCGACGAGGGAAGAGAGTGTGATGAAGGAAGTAGTCGGGAGAAAAATCATAGGAGAACATTTGAATTGTCGTGGGGATCGATAGTGTGTAGGAAAATGATGACAATCGTACATGAGTGCGGAGTGTTATCATATATGATTCATGTCGAACTCAGCTCAGGTAATGTTGTGCATTTTCATGATATGAAATGTCGAGGTGGGTTGGTTCATTAGGTACATTTCATGGGTATGATGAAACATTATGGAGTAAACAAGGCATCCTTAGTTCAAACCATTAATATGTAAATTAATACAGTAAATCAACATGAACTAAGCGTACCTGAGTTAAATTACCTATCCCCTTTGTTATGCATTTCTTGCTGTAGAGTTTTTTCTTTTGAAGTCAAGTCTGGATCTGGAGGGCGCGAAAATTATAATTTCTCTTGTATTTCTGATGACCACTGTAGCTGATGGATTCTGTGCTGGTACTAACTGGTACTGATGAAACAATCAGGAATCTGCAGAGAAATTTGAACCAATAATATCCTGCTGAGAAAAACTTTCTGTTTATAACAGCAAATTATCTGATGATGATCCCTAAACCTGGGTTTTGTTCTGTCCTAAAAAAGATCAACTGAAATCATGTCTTCAATAGCTTCAAAGCTTTATCCCATGGTACAATTATGATTTGTGTGAATGAATGTTCTGGAGTCGAACACAAACAAAAATCATCGGATTACCGTCCATTAATGAATGTTGTTAACCGATGCGAGATGACCCACCAGTGATGTCAATGGGCCTCAAGGTACCTACAACACATCCTAATAGGTACAAATAGAGGTCTTGGTGTTGAGTCACCTGTAGGATCTATCAACCAAGAGACATTGGTGTATTCGCAGGGTTGTTAGCAAGGACATCTGCCATTGAGGCATGCAGAGTCCAGGGTACTAAATAATCTCTAATCTCTGATCCAGATAAGGTGCTGATGTCGATGGAGTGAGATTTGTTGGAAGGTGGACCTTAACATATTCCACATCATGCAACACGAGTGCATATAGAAATCTTGCAGACATAATTTTTTTGGAATAGTAATCACTTAATTGTGGATTTTATGAGCCCAAGTTAGTACATGCTCATTGCTTCCTCATGTTTGGAGAGTCTGAGGAAATGCTAAAAGAAGACTCTAAGGGGGTTTCTTTCCCATAATAATTCACCAGGTCTGGTAAAAAATAATACTTCCTGATAAATTCTCCTTTCATACTTTAATGAGCAGTCAAAGGGAGCAAACAAGCTCAAATTTATTCATTCTGAAACAAGTCAGTTAAATTGATAAGAAAATTTCATGAAATAAAATAGTCTTACCTTCCTACCTGTTGCGAGAGAGTGATGAAGTTCAGTTCAGTACTTTCTTTGAAAAACCTGTAAAACTAAAAACAAAATATCAACATATCCAAAAAAAAACATTTATTTTCTTTTTTTTGGATATGTTGATATTTTG
>JASDQU010238358.1:6549-17111 GCA_032191745.1 Picea mariana | reverse complement strand
TGGGTACCTAGCAGTATGACATTGCCATCAGCTGGTTACCATGCCAGGGCAGCGACCTTTGGTTGCATGGCCAAGGGAAAGGGGGTCTCATAACGAGCCAACCTTCTCATTTCTGTGAAAGTACTTGTGGGTAACGCTGTCACCACTGGTCACCACGCCAGGGCAGTGTCCCTTGATTTTCTCTTGAGCAAAAAAAAAGAAAGAAAAAAGCAATAAAAATTGAAATAACAAAAAGAATAAAAGACATGAATGGGCTTGGAAAGAATTGCATCCATGACAGGTGTAGCTCACCTTCTACAAAGGCACCCACAGGTAACATCTTGCATCCTTGGCCTTCATTACACCCACCTGCTTGGACATCCCTTGACCACTTCATCCACTTACATGGATTGGAAGAGGTTTCTTTCGGGAACTTCCCTTATTCAGTGGACACTAGCCCAATAGGATGCCTTTCCCTTTTCCTAGACTTGTATAGTAGGTTTGTGTAACGTTTTTGAGCTATTAACTGATCTATTAGGGGTTTTATGCATATGTTTATTAATATTGATGACGAAATGTGATTGACATTGCTATGATCCCTGTGACTGACGAGCCCATGGAGGGCGTATCTTTTGATGTGCAGGACCATGCCCAACGGATAGGTACCATCTTGGACCTATACACATGGGGAGATGATCAGTTCGGACCTCCATGGGGCTGAAGAGCCCATCAGGTGGATGTTGAGACCCCATCAGGGGGCAGATACAGGATAGAGATGCATTCGAAGATTTGCACTAGAGGAGAAGAGGATGTTCCACCAGAGGCACCCCGACAGAGCTTGACCTAAGGGGGATGACCCTTTCTCAGTGGAACGTTGGCCTTGGGAGGCCTAGGACGTCACCACCTTGACCATGACGTCACCCAACATCATGGACATTTTGGGAGGCAGACTAGGCAGCAGTGGCATGTGTGGCAAGTTCGAGAAGCTCAAGGAGGGATAACGCTTTGCTCCAAGATGCCCCATCTGCCCTAAAAGGGGCTAACGTCTCCCTTGGAGGGGATTTTACTCTCTTTTCAGCTTGATTTAAGATTTAATTTGACAATTTAATGTAAAACAGTATGATTTTGGTATTTTGGCCTTGTCGGCCTTTTACATGACCTAAAAAGTAAAATTAGGTCATGGTATTGTATAAATGAAGGATTTTTACCTTCATTTTTTCATCATCACTCATTCACTCCATAAGGAGGTCTAAAATTTGCGCCCTCTCTTGGGTATTTGGCTGATTTAGTAAGGCGCACTTGTTGAAGGAAGACATTATTGGCATATTTTGGCATTTCTCTTGAAGGAAGGTGTTACAACTAGGGTTTGCATGGTTATTTTTTGGTGAATTGTAAGTATTTTTCTGCAAAACTTCTTGAATGAATGGTTGTAGTTTAATTTCTTGCATGTGTTTATGATTTTACTTGACAAAACCCTAGGTGACAAGCACACAAGTAGGTCCTTGTCTCATGTCCCCTGATAGAGAAATTTCTAGCCATTGATAGAGAAGAGAGAGCCTAGCCATAGCTACACCCTCTTTGTCTCTTCATTTACTGCTAGCCGTACTATCTAGAAATCAAGAAGAAGGAGACGTCCTAGGCCTAGGTTATCTACACTTAGCGTTGTTTTTCTTCTAGGGTTTAATGAAAGAGCCTTGCTGTAGAAACACTCTCCCTCATTAGATTTTCTTTCTTGGTTTTATGCTTCATCCCTTAGCTAGCCATTTTGCCAGTCAACCTAAGGAAGGAGGAGAGAGCATGAGGCCTTGCCATAGCAACACCGGAGTGAGCCTCTCTCCCCTAGGGTTTTGATTTTGAGGCCTTGCCTTAGCAACACCTCAAAACTCTTCCCTCTAGTCCTTAACCGTTTTGACCTTTATCTCCTTCAACTCATGCGTCCTTCACTGTTGACTCCATTAAACCCTAAGGCACTGATCCTAAGACCTCATGCGTTGAAGTGGATTTGATCCAAGCACTCTCAAAACTTTGAATTAAAACCCTAACTTCACTAACCCTATCCTAGACTAACCTACTAACCCTAAGTGCTGCCATCATCCTTGGCTATTTACATCATTGGTGCAGCAATGTTTTGCTTTATGAGCAATTGAATGGTAATTTAGGCATAAATTGATTGACGTGTTGATCTTTTTTTACTTTGAATGCCATATTGTTTCAATATTTATTGGTGAAGTATTACAATTCTCATTGATATTGATAAACATTGACTTCGTCAACATTTATTACCAAATTGCTTATATAGTATTTAGATAGTCAATTATTCTATGAAGTACTAACCCATTGAAATATAACTTGCATATATCAGTTTGTTGTTTCATTGTTCCAGGCAGGTATATCTTTGGGGGTTTACTTTTAATTGGCCTTTGGCTGGACTATCTGTTTGGTGGTGACTTGTGAGGGGGAATCTATCCATGTCTTATTATCCTCTTGCCTCCTCAAAACCCCAGGTCACCGGGGACGTCTCCCCCGAGCCTCACCTCCCTGAATAGAAAGAACCTTCCCATCGTGGTGACATTGGGTGGGATAGGTTCCTGTTGTGCCAGTTTGACCTACAAGACTCAAGCCTTTTATCCTAACTACAAACTGCACGATAATAGATCCAACACAAGGGAGGCTTCCCTAGTAGCCTCTAAGGTTCTTAAGGCAAGACATAATCAATTCTAAGGTCTCCTAGATAGCTACCCAGTTAACCACCAACTAAATATATCAAGCAAGTTATGGATTAGGTGGTTATTCAAAGTAAATTCCAGATTTGGATATGATATGCTTTAAGACTAGGTTAGGGGGGTTTATTGTAATGTTCCCAACCAAATCTGATGTAAAAATCAGATCTATGTGGTTGAGGAATTTCGTCAAACACTTGGCATACAAGCTCCCAACTCCCTTGAAATCACTTCAATACTTGCTGCCCCAATTAATGTTGAAAAAGTCGACATCGGCAAAAAGTCGGTGAGGGTCCGGAAAAAATCGTTTTGGCAAAAGTCAGCAAAAAATCGGGAAACCACGACAACCATTAAAAAACACAAAATATATTCCTTTTTTTCAAAATTTTAAACATATAAAGCAACAACAACAACGAATAAACACATTGGCACATAAATATGGAGAAATCACTGATATATATGTAGTCACTAGTGGATGCCAAATAAAAAATTATATGTGACCTCTACAAAGGCACTCATGTGGATGAATATCCTATGTGACCTTGCTTGTGAATGACATCCACCTGTAAAGTAAACCCCAAACCATTACCACATGCCATTGCACATACTCCTTGATCGGTTCCTTGGGACATACTTCTTATCCTGGGTACTGGCACACCTAATAGGGGGTAATAATGATCCTCCCATAATCAAACATGGCAAATTGTATAACTTTATGAGCTAGTGTGAAGTCTGAAGAGGATACTTAATGCGATCTATCTAGTGGTTTTTTCATTGACATGACTCACTTTATATGTTGTGTTTCACTTGTGTACATGCCTTCGATCTTTGATGGATGCATTGGACTACATGAGCCCCTCCTTGGACGATGGATTTCACATGGCTACCTACTTGATTGATGGCTTGGTCCTTTGGACGACATTGAGGGGATACTTGCATTGATTCGGATTGGATCACTATATTGTTTGTCATCTATCTCAATCCTTTTAGAGTGGAAAAAACTGGAGGAATCAGCTTGCAGGGTCATTTTAGTGGCAGGTCCCAATTTGGAAAATTGGGGTTTGGAACCTTCCATAGCCATTTTGAGGGATTAAACAGTGTTTTTTGGGGTTTTGGTGTCCAGAACTTGTGCCCAACCCCTTGACAATGTTCTACACTCCAAGACCTTTCCAACCGTGCAGACCGTTCGTCAATCGAAGTTCCTATACAAAAGTTATGCCTCCAGCAAGTTGAACTATTGTGTTGACCACCATGGTACGAGAGGATGCCACGTTAGCCCCCATTACTCATCCATATGGGGCTAGCCACGTGTGTAATTTCAAGAAGATTCTAGAATGTTCAAAACCCTACCACAATTGAGGGTTGAGTAAGTCAAAAACTTATCCCTAGATGGATATCGGGCTACGTTAATTTTTAAATACTAAGCCACTAGGAGGAGAAGGGGTTCCATTCTTTTGCATTGTATCTTGTTCCATAGCTTAGAAAAACATCTAAGAGTGGGATTTTGTGAGCATAACAGAGGAGGAGAGATTATGTAGCATCCATACAAGTCATATGTCAAAGGAAACTCCACAGAGAGTGTCTCTTTCTTTGTACTTACATCATTTCTATACCAGACAAAAGACAATAGAGAAGCCTCACCTTCTAGCTAGGTTTTCTCCTGTATTGGGTTTCCCAGGTCATATCTTGTGTTTATTTGTGGATGGTGTGATTGTATTTTATTGTTCTCTATTTTTGGCATTTTATCTCTTCCATGCATAAGCAGAAAAATCAATAACTAAATATTATGGAAATCTAAAAGAAAAATAACCTCAATAATACCCAAAATCCCACCAGATCAACGCCATTAGATGAAAAATGGCCATGGGATTTCCGAAAAGTGATCATAATAGAAATTCGGGCAAAAATTGACAGAGTTATGGTGCTTTTAAAATCTGCCACGAGAAGATTATCGCGAATTTTTGACCACTCATGGGACACTTTTGGAGGAGGTCGTTGAGGCTTTTTAGGAGGTCGTTCCACATGTTTAGGAGGATGAATTGGCACTTGAGAAGAGTTTACTTGAGTTAGGGAGCGTCTTTGGGGTCTTTTGACACATCCACTCATGTATTATGGATATTATTGTATAGGTGGTGTTACCCCCTCTCACCTAGGGGTAATTAGAAGACATCATGTCTCATGGTCCATAATGAAGACAATGATCCTAGAGATGAGCATCAATGTTCTCCATAGACAACAACCCCTCAAAAGCCTCCCCCCTCATCACATCTCATCTCATTCACTTGTTCAGCATGGTTCATCCGATGATGGTGGTACAACACACATGAGGTACACTAGTCATTGTTTCATATAAAGTGTTACATTTAATACATTAGGCATTTAGGTGAGGATCATGGGTTGAAGTAAGATAATGGATCATGATTGCTTGGAAGTTAGGCTTTTTTCCTTGTTTCACCTCGGTGGTCATCATATGTGTCCTAGTCTAGTGTTGTCACTCTTGGGGAACAGAGGTACTACTGGCAGACCTTGATAGGGGTAACTTATTGCTCCTATTCATACTTAACACTTTCCATTTATGTTCCTTCCGTTGTCCTACCTTCTGGAAATAGCTATCACATGTACACCAAAAAGGCCCGTGCTTTCATCCTCCTATGAGAAGAAGGGCTAGAATGTCGAGGTTGATGAAACTAGTAAAGAATAAGAAAGCATGTTATAAAAGAAAGAAGAAATAATGGGAAACAAATGACCAAATCAAAAGCCAAAGGTCATCTTGAGCTCTACCCCCTTGCTATGAGGCGATCGCCCCTAGTCCTAATGCATGAATGCATATCAATTAAAAGGACTTTATCCCAATAAGAAAATTAATGAATGCTTGAAACATGAAAAGGGGACTTGAAAAGCAATAAAAGAATATCAAAAGGCAAGAAGGGATTTGGAATACACACACTTCCAAGGAAAAGGTATCTTAAGCACCAAGCACTCCCTCTACAAAAGCGCTCATGGAGATGAACCCACATGTGTCCTTGCATGTCAATGACACCATGACCATGAAGTAAACCCCATGTCACCTCATTCACTTATACTTACACTTGAAGGGTTTCTCGGGAACTACTCCTCTACTTGGGTATTGGCACACTTAATAGGATCTCATGACAACCCTCCCATACCTAAACTTGGCAAATTGCATAAAGTCTTGAGCTAGTGTGAAGTTTGAAGAAGATACCTAATGTGAATTGTTTGTGTGTCTCTTGTAGTAAGTGGTGACCTACTTTGTATGATTCTAATGATTGTTGTACCTTGTAATGCTTGATTTACTTGATTATATGGACCTTGTTTGATCATGATGTACCCTTGACATGGTCCTTTGGAGGACATTTTCATGATGATGCCCAGGACATTGTGCACTATACAAAGGATGTTGGACCCTTGATGCAGAGGGTTAGGTCCTTTGATTATTTGGCTTACCCCAGGACACCTTCCTGCACCTCTTGGACCTTGGACATTGGAATGATGAGATGAGACTTTGCAGATATAGCCAGATGGGTCATCAGAGGGTAGGAAGCCCACAGGTTGGACAATGCACCCCCTAAAGTCATTAGGGTTTGGTTGGATGATGTTGCACTTGGAGATGATTGTACACCCCACCCCTTAGGAGGGATAATGGAGCCTTCTTCATGCAGGACGTTGCCATTTTGACCTTGGACATTGGGGATCTTGAGGATGACATCATACTTGATGTGACATGATTTTGCACTAGACCGACCTAACATTGATCATGATGAGTTGGCACTTGATGACGATGAGACATGGCCTTTGGGATGAGGGGATGTGACCCTTGATGATGATTTGCACCTTTTTTGGATGAGACGTGGCCTTTGGAGGCTTTTGCACCCTCAGAAGAGATGGCATCACCTGACTTTGGAATCTTGCACTCACATGTGTCATTTTTAGGGGGGCGTTTTGATGTATTTGCATTTTATCTTTATGTTCGAGGCTATTTTGGGGGTCGGACTAGACCTATCCACGTTGTATCATGGATTAATTCCATTTTAGGGGATTTTTGAGAGGTAAAGCACTAGGGTTTCCTCATATTAAAAAAGGATAACGCTTCCCTCTTTTGTAAATCATAACTTACACTTGTGGAGAATCACTTCTCTTGTCTTCTTTTAATTCTTTCTCATCATGGAGTACCTATGCACACCTCTTGGAGAGTGATCTTGTGGATGTTTCTTCTTGTTTTGGTGGATGATTCATGTTCTAGGGTTTCTTCATGCATAACGATTTGGCTAGTAAGTGTTCTTTCCAAGTATTTTATGGTTTATTCATGGTGTTTTAAGTAGATGCTTTATCAAATTGTTGATAATTTGCATGTTCTCTTGCTCTCCTTGGATAAGTTTTGTTTTGGAACCCTAGTAAGTCTTGCAATTGTGCATCCCTTTGTTTTCATTCATCTTAATCTTGTTGAAGAATATAAGGTTAAATTTAGGGCTTGTGATAGACTTACCCTTATTGGTAAAATTCTAGATCTTGTGATTGTACTAATCTAGGGTTTTTGACCTAGTTTCCACCTTGATCTCTTGTTAGAAGCCTCGGAAGACATAGGACGACATTTAGGGCTTGTGATTGTACTACCCTAAACTTGTTTTCCTAGAGGGTTAGACCTAGGGTTTGTGATTGTACTATCATAGGGTTTGATCCTTGAGTCTTCTTTTCCTTTTATCTTCCATTGAAGTTGCATTGATTCCATATGCCCAAGGAACTAATACGACACTAGTCTTCTCCTTTGCAAGTGACTTTAGGAACCCTAATTCTCTCTCTCCTTGACGTCTTGGTTAGGTTTAGCTCTAGTTGCATTGCATTACATCTCTAGGTCACATTTAGCTTAACATCTAGGGTTTGTTTGCATTCTTAGCCTTAAATCATCTCTAGCATCATTTATTTCTTCATTTTGGTAATTTCCAGCAATTAGGGCTTGGCATCTTGCATCCATCTAACATAGTTTCATGCTATTTCTTTTCAGCAATCATTAGTTATTGTTTTCTTATCTGTTAGCTTGCATTTATCATTTTTTCTTTGGCAACTTTACTAATTTTAGGGTTGTTTTATGTCTACTGTCATAAACTTGTTATTGCTGAAGTAAATCATATTTTATTACAAGTTTCTTTACAGCCTTTACTTTTTATTTTGATAGCTAGTGTTTCGGGGCATTTACTTTATTCATTGGTTGTGGTAAAGAGCTTGTTTGTCTTAGAAACATCCCTCACACACACACAACAATTTTTTCTTGCTTAACCTTGCCTTGAACCTTAGCCTAGCTAGTGATACAGTTGAGTAACCAAGATTAAGGGGCCGTAGACTTGCTTAGCCTTGCTATAGGATCCTTTGAGGTTACTAGGGAAGCCTCCGTTGTGTTGGACCTTGACCCTTCACTAAAACAAGGAAAGTAACTACTTAGGTGACAATGGCAATTACTTGAATATGTTACACTTGTCAAGCATCTTGTGAAGGATTTGCACAAGTGCTAGATTGGGTGATAGCGGGTGGCATAACCACCTCATAGTTTATGTATTTTTTACCATATCTCTAGGGTTTGTAAAGTGATAACAGAATTTTATATTCTTTTAGGTTAAAAGCTAGGAGAATATTATTCTTGTAATCAAAAGGGTGTTAGATCTCTCATATAAATCGAGAAGCACTTCTCATTTGTAAATCATTGCTACTTGTGGAAATATATCACTATTTGTCTACTTCTACTTGCTCTTTTATGAAGAATTCTATGGATGGTTGGTTAGAGCGTTTTTTTGGAGGAGATATGTTTGTGGATGTTATACTACTACTTGGATGATCATTGCTAGGGTTTTGATGGATGAAAGATTTATTGAGTAAGTGGTCTCTTTTCATCTTGTGGTTATGTTTATGAATGCATTTAAGTGTAATGGTGTTTCTCTGGTGTTGGTTAATCATTTTCTTGGATTATTCTTGAACAAACCCTTCTTATCAAAGCTCTTGGAAGGTTTCTAGTGAAGAACTTTCCTTTGATTTATCCCTTGACAACCTCTAGGTATCACCCTAAAAATCCACTCATTTCTCTCCAAGGGGATCCTTGATTGACCCCATATGCCCAAAAATATAGTAGGCACTAGTCACTCTCCCAATAGTCAATCATCATTTTCTGAATTATACTCACTTTTTTGTTGTTTTAGGGTTAATTTAGGGTTTTATTACATCAATTTTTCATTTTCAGCCACAAAGACTAAGATGTTTTGGCATTTTGGTATATTGTTGACCTAATATACATTATTAAAACCCTAATTTGTATTTCTGAAGTGTTATTACAGGCCTCTAGGGAAAAACGTCTAGGGCTTTAGGGTTGTTATATGCTCCTCAATTTTCTGATTTTGTTGGTGATTGAAACCCTAATTTAGCTCATCGTTTATCCCTCTTTATTCATTGAATTACTGCATGTCAAAGGATTATTTTATTTTCCGCTATAATAACTTACTTAACTGCTGTAATTTAATATATTGTTTCTAAGTTTTACAACAGCCCTAGGTTTTTTCTTTATTTTTAGTGTTTGGGGATCATCTTCAGCCTTGAATTGACTTGAAAAACCTCTTAAATTTGATAAATTGTGAAGCACAGAGAAATGTAGAGAGAAAAGAATAGTATATTCAAATGTATGAAGTAGTACAGAACAGAACTGAAGTAAGTTGAAGTACTGAAGAGTTACCAACAATAGGGAATAGCTGAGCTTATATATGCTCAAGCAAGACAGAAATAGAAAGTACAACTGTAGTACAACTGTCCAGTACAGTTGGCAGTGTACGGTCAGACTGTTGAGGGTACATTATATTTAACACTCCCTCTTAGACTCAACAGTTACAATCAGCAGCACTGACTATGCCTAAGTGCTGTCTCTGGAAGTCAAAAACTGACTTTCCTAGTGGCTTGGTGAAAATATCAGTAAGCTGATCTCTAGAACCACAAAATTGTAGTGTAATGTCACCATTATTGACTAACTCGCGTATGAAATGAAACCGAGTGTCAATGTGTTTACTTTTCTTGTGGAACACATGGTTCTTGGATAATGCAATTGCTGATGTGTTGTCACAGAAGATAGGAGTTGGATCCTTCTCTGTTTGTGACATGTCTTTCAATAATCTTCTGAGCCATACAGCTTGACAAGAAGCTGAGGTAGTAGCTACATACTCTGCCTCTGCAGAAGATATGGATACAATTGACTGCTTCTTCGATGCCCATGAAATTAGGTTCGTGCCCAGTTGAAAAACATATCCTGATGTGCTTTTCCCGTCATCTAGGCTGCCTGCAAAGTCACTATCTGTGTAACCAGAGAGTTGATTACTATCAGATTGAGTGTACCATAAACCAAAATTGAGAGTTCCTGCAACATATCTCAAAATTCGTTTTGCCATTCTCCAATGAGAATCTTTTGGTGATTCCATGAATCTGGAAACAAGGCTCGTTGCATACATGATGTCAGGCCTAGTTGCTGTAAGATACAACAAGCTGCCTACTAAACTTTTGTATAGAGTAGAATCCACTGTGGGACCTTCATCATTCTTGCTTAATTTTGTGCCTAAAGGTATGGGTGTTTCTGTTGGATTGCATCCTTCCATGCAAAACCGTTTGAGGATGTCTGCTGCATACTTTTGCTGACAGACAAATATGCCTTTGGCTGATTGATGAACCTCAATTCCTAAAAAATATTTCATTATGCCAAGATCTGTCATCTCAAACTCAGATTGCATGGCATGTTTGAAATTTGTTAGTTCTAGATTTCCTGTGTAAATCATATCATCAACATATAAACATACAATTAGTATTTTACCGTGCTGATTTGTT
>JASDQU010238354.1:2877-16865 GCA_032191745.1 Picea mariana | reverse complement strand
TACAATCTTCACTGGCTTTCTCAGGTATGTTTTCATTACTAAGACATACCCATTTAAACCTGGATATGATATGGGGATTATATGGGATTGTCTATTGTTTATGTATATTGGATATATCATCATTTCTGGGCGGTGCATATAGTGAATTTACTGTGTTATCATTAGGTTCCCTCTGAGGTTTTAGAAAAGAATTCAGTGACATGGAACAAGGGAAAAATCTCTGCCGGAGGATATCCCACTGTTGGAGAAGATTATTTTCATCAATATCAGAAGGATTTCAACGCGTTTTTGAAAGCTCGGGCATAGGAGATGGTTGGGGGAGGCTGCATGTTTTTTTTGTTAGCGAGTCGAACATCTCGCGATCCAAATGATCAGGGTTTCATTGCCTTTGGCGGGGAAACGTTGGAAAGCTGTTTGAAGGATTTGGCATCTCAAGTGTTTAAACTTTATACTACTCCCTGTGGATTATTTCCTGTAGATTTGGGGTTGAATTGAACTATTACAAATTAAGCCATTATTATTGTTGCAGGGTTTGATCGAGGAGGAAACTGTGGACTCGTTCAACATGCCCATGTTTTTTCCATGTCCGAAAGAAGTGAGAAGTGAAATAGCAAGAGGAGGTTCGTTTGAAATACAAGGACTGGAGCTCCTGAGAAAATGAGACACATTTACGAAAGAGGAGATGGATGCCATGATAGGATCGACTTATGTAAAGGAAGCGAATGGGAAAAAACTTGCTAAACAACTACAAGCGGAGTTGGAAAGTCTGCTGAAATACCATTTCGGAGAAGAAATAATGGATGTGTTGTTCCAGAGATGCGGAGAAACAATGGGGAAGAGACTGAGTGAACGCATTGAGTTTGGAGCGAAGGGAGGATTTCTGGTTACAGTGCTGGAGCGGAAATGGAATATTGGTAGAAATAAAGCCATGCCATAGCTGTACTCGACAGATTACAAGTTACTCCAATTTGTCATTTTCATGGACATCTTGTTGTCATGTAAGAGTTCAACATTGTCAGGCGTGAGAAAACCCTAAGTTCGTGGAATCCCACGACAACTTTATACTGATGTGTTAGTTGATGCCCTTGTTGTCTTTATATTGATGTGATATTTACCCTTATCCTTCTAAAATTTAAATTGACTTGATATTGACTTTTTCTCTCTAATTTTCTGATTATGACATAAGCATTATGGGATTGCCCAATTGGTAAGATGTGGAAATACTCTCTGGGAGGTTACTCTATGAAGTGGTTGTTTAGAATTCATACTATCCATTAAATATGGAGAAGTATTGGATGAAATAATAATTTTATGTTATTTAAATTGTATTTCTGAATGTATAAATACGAAATAAAATCCATTCAAATTAACAAACCTAATAATTTCACATTAAATTTCAAATAAAATTAAAAATAAATAAATAAAATAAAAATAAAAATTATATTTATATAAAAAAATAATAATAAACATTCTCGAATATTATTTCAATGCCAATATATTTCACAAAAGACTTGCCTTTATATAATACTATCAAATAAGAAAACCAAAAGCCTCTTTTATAATTCGTCGATTTATATAGCACTTTGGAATCCATTATGACCGAAATGCCAACCAACCAAACTCGATAGGAAAGACAATCTAATGTGGATTAGATGTAAATTAATCGTTAATATTATATTGCACAAACAATCACAAAGAGACCTTATAAGTTTTTTAAAATTATGCGAAGTTATCTTATGTAATGTTAATTTATTATAATTTAATATTATGTACAATTATTATAAATAATAATTTAATATTATGTAAAATTATTATTCCATTAACTTGAGTACAATCCAATACATCAATGATCCAAAACATGACGTAATATCTCATATCTATTACCCTCTTAATATCTAACTAATATCCAATCTCCAAATAGGTACACAGGAATTTATTAGTATCAATATGTCGGTTTTTTATATGATTACGAGTGCACGCAACTTTAAAATATAAATTTTTTTTCCACAGTTAAAATATATTCATCCACCTAAAACTAACTTAACCGAACTCCTTTCACTATGAAGGCGTAGTTATCTTGTCAACTGATAGGGTTTCGAGGATTGTCCACCGAAAGATATGAGGATTCCAGAGATAAAACATTGTAATCGTCGTCTTCTTTTCGGATAATCTGTGTTGGTAAGCATATTTGTCTTACCTTCATGCTTTCAAATAAAGAATACTCTTTACAAAATTAATCAGCTGCAAAAAAATTTCTGCTTGTCGTAAGCTTGAATTTTTAACAATTTATGGGGAATCTAGACTTTTTAAAGGGGAATCATTGATTTTTGTGATATATAAAATTAAATCTGGTTCTGTATTCTCGAGAATTCTAGAAAATATACATGGAGACGGCTCCAAGTCCCCTGGTATTGGGAAATTAATAGTAAAAACTCTTAAATAAACTTAAACGATTGAACTTTATGTTGATTTTTACAGTTTGAGTGCTCAATAATACTGCATATTTCCAGTAGCACATAGAATCCTTGAGCTTGTGAAGGTCGTTTGAAGAATTTTGCATGATTATGTTCTGGTAATGTTAGTGGATTTTTTGTCTGGAAAACTTCCAAAATGATACAACAAAGCTTTTGAGGTGAACAATAATCATTACAGGTGATTAAGCTATTCATTTAACTTTCTATTCGTCTGGTCAATCTACCTCTTTTTTTCCCTTTTCTTTTCTTTAGTACCTTTTACGGAAATGCCAAAGGATCAGTAGAATGGAACTAACTATGTGTTTTCAAAGAGTTCTTTATGGGAAATCCATTATTATAGTGGATTTAGTTTTTGTATTCCCGATTTCCACATAGGTAATCTAAGAACCCCCCTTATCAACGACACAATATCAAAAGCATAACAGCTCGCCAGTTTTTAAATACCTAAAAACCCCGGTGTATAAAGAATTGGTCTCTGAGGATTGAAAATTTGTGAATCACAAATATCAACCCTCAGACTCCTTCCAATGGATGACAACGCATAAGCTATCACTATCCCTAAAGCGAAATTTTCCGGTATTTTCCATGTCCAGACCAAAGACTTTTGTAGAATGTGCACTATCAGTCATAGTTGATCAACAACGATTCCCAATCAACAAATTCAACCGAGCTTAAGAAATCAAGACACAAGGAAGTGAAAATTTGTAAAGTTTTTGAATGTTTACAGGTTCGAAGGTACTAATCACTTTTCCTTACTGGGATCTTATATTTTTAACCCGGTGTCTGCAAATTAGGTTTTCAAGGATTTTGGAACATGGTTTGATCATGACTCCAAAACTTGTCAACCAAACCACCTTTTATCTATACACCTCCCTCTAGCTATCAATAATGTCACTTCACACCTCCCACTAGCTATCAAGCATGCCACTTCACACCTTTCTACCTCTCGTTGTCAAGAATGCAGCCTCACACCTTTTTGGTCTCGGTTAATACCAGTCGTCTCAGCGAAAACTATTAGATCCAACAAAAAATATTTGTTTGAGGGGTATTGTGGTTTGCTTCAATACCATGTTGTGAAATTCATAAAATATATACTTCTATCACCATTTCAGAAATCATGTCTAGGGTTTTCATCAATTTTCAAATAAAATAATTTAATTACAATATTTTTATGATTCTTTTTAATAAATTTTATCAGCATACCTTTTCATTATCATTTTAAAAATAGTTTCATAACTCAAAGATCATACATTTAATTATAGAATTTAACTTAAAATATATATCATGTTCTTAAGTATATTGCTCTCTCTATCAAGTTCTTGAGTTTATCAAAAAGCACAATCTTTTCACCAATTTAAGAGTTATTGTAAGAGGTCATCATCATTTTAATTGCAATATCTTTATGATCCCAATTAACAACATTGATATAAAAACTTTCCTCAAATTACTTCGGCATTCCCGTACCTAAAATTTATTTATAAGAATATATTTGTGCCCTTTAGCCTAGTAATGTGGTACGGAAGGAATATCTTTATCGTATGGCAGTGGCAGGCTTAGGGTATCCGACTTATATAATAACCACATCATGGAAGTAGTGATCCAAACACAACACAAGATCAAACAATTCGTTTGTCTTAAAAATATTATCACAAGTTCATTGGGATGTAAATCTGATTGGACCACGTATCTGCTACGTTTCGAACCAGAGATCGACGCTGCCGAGCCTAGGAGATGTTGAGGTCCGATGTCCACGGAATTGCGCAAAAGTACAAGAAAATCTTCAGAACCCACGCTATTCGATCGCGAGACCTCGCACATAAATTTAATTTATTAGTAATTATTTTGAGCAAACAAATCCCAATATCGAGTCATTTTTCTTCCAAGGCAAATGTGTCTCCTAAAGTGGATTCGAGAGAACATCATTATTAGGAATATCTAACAATTTGAGGATAATCAAATTTATATAATTTTTATTTTAGATAATCAAAATTTAAATAAATGTTTGGGATTTTGTAATTATCAAATTTATATAATATTCATGGAGTTTTGTGACGATGGCCAAATAAATTGGTGTTATCAATGCTAATATTAAGTTTTTAAGAATTTCGAATTGATAGTTAATAATATATTTAAGAAGAATAACAAGAATTTAGTCATGTAAATATCAATGCACTTAATTTTTAATGTAGTCATGTAAATACCAATACATTTCAATTTCTAAATATTGTGAAATTTATAAAAACGATTTTCCATTATTTATAATTGTTAAAAATATATATTGGATTAGGTATGATAGATTTTTTTCCCAAATGATTAATCAAAGAGTCCACAACTTATAGAGGATTAGTTTACAATTTATATATGATTGGATGATTAGTTGAATTTAGAAAGCATTTTGTGGCGAATCCCCTTGAGTATGGCTAAATTAAACCCATACATGAATTTCACTTCAAAAAATGAATAAACATAGTACATTTAACATGTTTTTCATAGCTAATGGAATGCACTAAGACACTTTTTACATCTTAAAGTAGGATTCAACTGTAAAAAACACTAAAAAATTCCAGGCTAATCACTTTGTAAATTAATAGAAAAGGAACATTATGCAAGTTTCAGAGGGCTTACAGATTGCAATATGACTATTTTAACATCTTTTGGTGGCATTTAACGTTCAAAAACCTTGTAATTTTTTAGCTCAAATGTAGTGCTAATGGGACTTTGCCCAGAAAATCCCAATAAATCTAAATTCTTATCTTATCCAAGATTTTAATAGTGATTGTCGAGTCCTGAACGAAGAGATTAAACCCTAACTGCAAAGGTTGTAGAGGATTGGGACTAGACCTGGAAAGGACTACTTTCCAAAAATTCATTCATAGAATTTCAAACATAACTCATCCTTTTCAAAGAATAAACCACACTACAGTCGATGTGTCAAGCATGGAGACATACGACATCAGGAGGTGCAAACAACGAATAATTTAACGTATTACGAATCAAATTTTCACAATTCAAGAATAATGAAAGTGCATAATTTTCTTCATTCAAAGTGCTAGATATTCACGAAAATAATGAGCTAAGAGAGCTCAAGATTCTTAAGAAAAAACCTTGTGTGCAAATCGATAATAATACAGACCTAAAGATTCAGAATATGAAATCTTTACACTCATCCAGTTAAAAGCTTATAACAAGATCAAACCTAAATACTCAAAATTTCATTGAATCATCAAATGCCTCCACACTGAGCTTCATCAACTGGGTTTTCACTGGAATAAACGTCTATGCTACTAAAATTAAAGTGTCGAAGATCAAGACTCTCTGCAACGTATGTGCACTGCAGAACAAGGCCTGGGCACTTTCAAACCATGGTTCTATTTTATGGTGTCTTTTATATTAATTTGATATATAGATCACTTAAATGAACATTGTAGTTGATTCTATTTTATCATTATAAGAAAAGATGAAAAAAATGGTTTGCGCCTTGGAGGAGGAACTCTCTTTAAGTTTCATGGACATTCATGCTAACCTTTCAATACATTTAGTAGAAGATATTGAATTAGTTGGTGTCTAATGACTAAATGGATATTTTTCTTAAAAACCATGCATTTGTAATGCAAAATACATATTCCAAAGCTTGAATATAAGGATGATATACTTTTGTAAAATCATTCTAATTTGCAAATTAGTACATAAATTCACAACATGTTTGATGTTAATGCACTACTTATATAAAACCAAAAACATGGTAGAAAACAAAAGAGAATATATTTTTAAAGAAAAATGGAAACTTATCACAATACAAAGAATCATCATAGAATGATCATTTCACTATAAATACATTATATATGACCAAAATGTTTTATCCTCTTACTTTAAGTCAAAAAATAATCATTATTTTTCAATAAATAGATTATACATGACCAAAATATTTTATAGTAGACCTTGTTTCATGCTTTACATGATTTGATAATATTTTGTTGATAGGAAAATTGTTGATAGACAAATACTAATGAGAGAGAGAAAATAAATCATTGTTATATAATTTTGATGCAACAAAATATTATGTGAACTTATATGAAAAAGAAAAAAAGGACATGAAGAAATTAAGACATTTTAAAAAAAATATTTGAGGAAAAACATTATTTTTTCAATTTCCCCTAAAAAATATTACACTAATATGAATTAAAAGAATGAACATTAGATCAATATCATGTAACTTCACGATTCCTAGAGTTTAAAAGACATGTTGATACATTACACGTATACCCTCCAATATATGTTAAAGACATGTTGATACATTACACTTATACCCTCCAATATATGTTAAGGACATCATTTATAGGTGGATAAGGTGTATGCGAAGAGGTTGACAAAGATTTTGTAGTTTTTCCACCAAATACTTTTTATGACCAAACATGGTTCCTTATATTATGCATACTTAAAGAAGTTCTTCCACCAAATACTTTATATGACCAAACATAGTTTCTTATACTATAAGTACTTCAAGATAAAAGAATGTGATATTTCCATAATTTTAGTTACTTATATCATATAATATAGATTGAAATTATTAATAATTTTTTATTAAAAGATTAAATTTTCATATTTGATGGGATTTGGATAGCAAGGTTATTATTTTAATTAGTCCTTTTGAGGATTAAAAGAATTTGTAAGTTGTGTAGAAGGTATACAAAAATAAGTAATGCCTACCAATGATATTATGATATTATTGCTAACTTTGTCATATTTTACATCATAAATTGTGATAATAATATTTTACATTAAACTAAGTGAATTCAATCTAAGATGCTCCATCCATTAAGTTAAAGTAATGTTGATTTGTAGCCAAATGAAAGGAACATAAACTAACCAAATTACATAGTTTGAATTTATAAACAATGAAAAAATGCATCACAAACAAACAATTTTGATTAAGACAAAATGATATATATTGAGTGTAAAACATGCATCATAAAAGAACAATGCAAATAAAATAATATTTAGATGTATAAACAATATAAGTGTGCATCATAAACCAGAATCATTCTCTCCTTGGAAAACATATATTTAGATTTATAAAGAAGAATAAACTCTAATCACTTTAAGTCATACAAGAATAATTTTTAGTATATATACATTACAAACTTGTATTAAGATTATATATTCAATCCTTATCAAGAATAAATCAAAACATATATTTTGATTTATAAAGAAAAATAAATTGTAATCACTTTAAGTCATACAATAATATTTTTGAGTCTATATACATTACAAACTTGTATTAATATTATATATTCAATCTTTATCAAGAATAAATCAGAATTATTCTTGAGTCTATATACATTACAAACTTGTATTAATATTATATATTCAATCCTTATCAAGAATAAATTATAATTATTCATGATTGCATAAAGATATTTAAATTTATAGACAATAAATTTAAATATATTGAAAATGAACATAGAATCATTTAAATTATGGATTCATAATTAATATGATTAAGATTTATTAAAAAAAAATAAAAATTAGTAACTTTTAAAGATTTAGAAAAAAAAAAAAAACTAAATTCATAAAATTAAAATAATATTATGTATCATAACTTGAAATAATAATATTTTACATTAGTTATCTTATGGTTTAGGGATAGTTCAAGTTTAGTGTATTATACCTTCTTAAAATTTGTAAATTGTATTTATAATTTTTATTTATTTTACTTTTATTACTTCGACATTCTCATTCTCTCATTTAAAAAATATGCTAGTTAATACCAGTTGTGTTACAACTATGATTGGGTCAGAGGCGTACCATTTTCATTAAATTTATCACAATGGCGATCCATTATGTATTACCGTTAGTGTGTAGTGGAAGCAATATATTAAGGAGGAAAAAGTTTTACGTTGGGATGTTAACCAAGAAAGAATCAATCGACAAATATTTCTCTGACCTTGTCATCGTCGGCGAACGTAGCGAGTAGATCTTACAAGGAGATTAGTCGTCGACGTTGAACCTTTTATTAATGTTTTCATTCGACAGACATGTCAGCGTGTAAGGGGCTATGATATCCCTTAAGATTTTCATTGTTACCTTTGTGCAATTAATGATGAATTTACGAAGGACTAGCTTTTAACCAGAAATGGTGTTGTCTTTCCACGATTGATCGGTTTGAGTCATTGTGTCGCGATAGGAGTAGATCGTCAACGATCTACCTCGAGTGATATCTTCATCGGTGATCTAGTGAAAATGTTATGAAGCCTCTATATAACTTTCTCTGACAACGACGAGTTTCTTTAAGTGAGACAGACTAATCATACAATGCCATGTGGACACAGATTACTCCATGCACATCATCTCTTATTGCATTGAGGTACCATGGAGAGGTGGGACGCATCTCGTCCTCATGGCAGGTTAGGACCTAACCCGTTTTTGACAGTTGAGAGGTCATCCATGTAATCGATATCATAGTCAGGATAAAGGTTAATTCACAATGGATAAGATTTCAAAGTAAATTGTTGACAATGACATTGTAAAGGTGTCATCGTTGGAACTTTCGAATTTCAATAACACGGGAGCATCAGGGACTATGTGTCGATGATATACCTCAAGGTCACATGAAATAAGGATGGGGAGCTAAACAATTGAGCACAGTTTCGATTCCACAAAGGTATCAAGGTTGTTAGGAGCCTTTGATGGGATTTTTGTGATGCATTTAGGTGGTGAGGGTAGATTATACATCAAATTTATTTTGACATTTGTATACAAGCATAAATCTTAGAAGTGGATAAATATTAGGGTAAAAAGATTAGTACCTTGCAAAATTTTGATAGTATGGGTACCCATTAAACCTTGAGAGTTTTAGTGGGTTGTTGTGTAAGTCACAACAGGCAGTTTTTGAGAGAGGCCCCAACATGGAAATGTTCTGAACCTAGAGACAAAAAATTGTTCCATTTAAGTAATTTCTCCAGTCAACGAGAAAAAAATATGAAAAAAAAAATGTCATACAAAATAAGAAGGCCATGAGGGGATCTAAAAAGATAAAATCAATTTTTTTTGTAAGTATAAAATTATGAAAATAGGTTATGAATGGTACTTGGAATGTTTATCAATGAACTTAGCCTCTGTGTTGGAAATTAAAATATCACATGCCAATGCAATTTCAAATCCATTAGTGACAACATATCCATTTATGGCCCCTATAATAGGTGTCTGACAATGTTCCATCTAATAAATATGATCTATATCCATATTATTTACGTCACCTTTGAAAAAGTCTTGGGAAATTGTCAAATCCTGTAAACCATGCATCCCATTTGATTCCATATACTAAATATACATCCACAATCTATAAAATCTAAGCTATATAAGATGAGGAACATGTTCTCCTAGATTAATAAACCTACGAACACATTAGGAACAAATAAACTAATGTTTGTTGTTTTATATCCCTCTAAGATATTTTGACCCACGATAACAAAAATGAACTAGCAATTTTCATAACTAAGATGTTCAAATACACAAATGAAATCCTAAAATCTTATATTCGCCTCTTTAATCTGATTCAAAGAAAAAAGATCTCAATGGTTTTGTTGGGATTCACTTCATATCTTATCTATATATTGATATTGTTGTAGTTAACAAACAATATATGAAATGGAATCTACCATAATGAACCTTGAAAGTGAGCAAGGGCCATCTTGTTGAAAGCAACATGGAAAGACAAAATAGATATGGGAAGAGAGATAGAGATATAGAGATGCTACATGGGACATTAGTAAATTCATAAACTACTACCTCATATTCTAGAAAAACAATTATTCGCAAACCTTCTTAATAGGAAAAGGAAACTTGCTCGATGAAACATGCAAACTCAGTGGCATAATGGATCTTGTGGATGCATAATTGATAGTGCCTGATGTCATTGATGAAATGTGTTCTATTATGTGCCTTCAATCACAACATGTTGAGGTGTTTAGTCTTTCCAAATAATGCTAGGCATGTTCACATTTACAGTTATTTCAGTCGTAAGTTGTGTTGTGTGATGTTCCTTCAAGCCCAACACATTGAGGGTATTTACGTTTCCAAATAACAAGTCCTTAAATAAAATGTGTTATGTCATGCGTGTTCAATTATAACACGTTGAGAAATTTTCCCTTGCCAAATAACATGTGCTACATGAGCAGAGATGCAAAAACAAAAAATAAGTGCATGAGGGATGATTCAATGTAAAAATAAGTGTTTTTGTCTAAAGAATGAATACATTTAATGAAAGAAAGAAGAGTAAAGACTTCAAATCAGCCATACCTTTTCCAACTCAAGAGAATTCCCAAGAGCAAGTTTCATCACATCATTGATAATTGCTTTGTACCTCAAAACCTAGAGAATGAATAAATTTAATGAAAGCAAGAAGAATGTGTTAATATTTAAAATTTTTTGGTTACACAATTACAATTACTTAATCCAATAGAAATTGTAGTAGGATCACTTAAATATAGACAATCACAGATACAATAGAACACAAAGATTATCCCAGGAAACCCTTGTGGGGGAGAAAACCTAGCTATCAAAATCCTCAATATAGATTCCTTCAACCAATACAATGATGCACTATAGCTCTCCAAGAAAGACCAAGACCAAAACACCAAAAGAACTAGTCTCCAAGACTTGTGCATTGGACCTTCTTATGCGCTCCAAGATTCACAAGAGAAGTGTGTGATTGTGTGTCCAAATGAGAGGAACCTATCCTCTATTTATACACAATGGTGTCTCTTGAAGAGACATGACTCTTGACCTAAATAACCCATAATAAGTAAAATACCCATAATATAATATTTTTTGCTGAGCGGACTTGTACAATATAATTATAATAACCTTTTAAAGGTTTGACTAAAACAAATATACAATAATATATTTCATAGTTACATGAAAAATATTGACACTCCCTCTTAATTAGGAAGGTATTATTTCCATACATAGACTCCAAGTCTGATACCACACGAGCTCACATACATTGACTGTTGAACATGCAAATCTATACATCCTCAGATATCCATAGTGCAACATGACTTTACCCCATGAAACCAAGGTTTGTGGGTATCTCTCAATAGCTACAACATGTCCCCAGGACATCCACTCCCTATGATGCATCAGTACTTGATCATGTGCACTCATGTCTTAGTGAAAACCATTTTTCATGTTGGATGAGTTCCACCTGTCACTCCCTCTAAAGAGGGACCACACCAAGCTTGTCCCTGAAGTACTCGAACTTCTTCCTCGATAGTGGCTTGGTGAAAAAATATGAAACCTCATCCTCAGTAGTCAAGAACTGGAGTCTCACTGCTCCCCTATGTACCATATCCATGATACAATAGTATATGATCTCAATATGCTTTGACTTGTCATGGAACACCGGGTTCTCTGACAACTTCATGAAACTCCGGTTGTCACACCAAATGTAGGTCGCTTCCAATCTGAGACCAAATAACCCAGAAAACATCTTCTGAAGCCATACTTCCTCTTTGCTTGTTGCACATGCTGCCACATACTCAGCTTCATCCGTACTGAGTACCACACATGACTACTTTTTGTTTCTCAATGAGATCATATTAGAGCCAATACTGAAATAGTATCTAAAAGTGCTCTTTCGGTCAGGAATACTGCCGACCCAATCTGAATATGAGTATCCATACAATCCAAACTCATGGTCAAATCTATACCAGAGACCATGATCTAGAGTACCCTTAAGGTACCTCAATACATGTTTTGTTGCAACCAAGTGAACTTGTTTGGGCTACTCCAAATGTTGACTCAGGGTTTTCACATCAAAACATATATCCGATCTTGTGTTCATCAAATACATCAACGAGCTCATTATCTTCCTGTATAAGGTAGAATCCACAATCTCTGAAGTTGTATCATGCAACAACTTAAGATTTTATACCATCAGGGTAACCATGGCCATACAGTCCAACATCTCTAACCTCTTCAATATTTCCACAACATACTTTCCTTGATTTAGGAAAATCCCATATGATTTCTGGCAAACTTCTAGTCCCAAGAAGTAGTGCATCATTCCTAAATCCTCCATCTCGAATTTTGTAGCCAATTTTCTCTTACACTCAGTGATCAGCTTTTCCGCACCTATTAGAAACAGGTAATCTAAATACAGCAGTAGAATCACAGGTTCACCATCCTCAACCTTAAAGTAAAGGTTAGGATCTTCATTTCTCTTGGTAAAACCCAATATCATTAGAAAATTGTCAATCCTACCATACCATGCTTTGGGTGCCTGCTTCAATCCATATAAAGCCTTATTTAATATGTACACATGGGTATCCCTGTCATGTGTCTCAAATACAAGTGGTTGCTTCACATTAAATTCCTCTTTTATTTCACCATTCAAGAAGGTTGTCTTTACATCCATCTGGGGCACCTTCCATTTCATCATAGCGGCCAATGAAAGTATAGTCTCAATTGAGGTATATCTTGCTACAGGAGAAAAAGTGTCTACATAGTCAATCCCTTCCTTCTGAGAGAAACCTTGGGCCACAAATCTTGCCTTATATTTTTCAATACTACCATCAGTTGTGTGTTTTGTCTTGTAGATCCATTTCAAACTCACCATAGAGTTTTCCTTTGGTCTGGGAACCACATACCAGACATCATTCTGCATAGTGGACTAGTATTCCTTTGCCATGACATCTTTCCATAATTGATTTTCTACAACATCTTAATAATTGGAATGTTTTGCATCCATTATGTCACACAAGCATGCCATGTAGCTGGAATATGACTTCGGCTTCTTACTTTCCCTAAAATATTTCTCTGGGGCACCAATTATTTCTGCATATCTGATAAGATCTTGTGCCCAAGTTGGTATTCTCTTGAGAGAAGGAACTACTACATATGGGCGGATTATTCCACGAAAATTTTTCACACTTCCACTAATTTCATCATATTTTTAAACAGGGCGTGATTATCGTCGATATTGCCACGCAAGTTTGTCAAAATATCCATGAAAATCTTAATTTAACCTAGTCTGGATTTTCGTCGCTATAGCGACGAACTTTCGTGGAAATAGCGACAAAAAATTTTCCTATCTCATTGGTCGGTGTTAATGGCTAGTTGACTATTTTATCTATATATACGTGACTTTAAGAGACTTTGCGACACGATTTCTATAGTTGCGACATTGTTCTTGGCTTTTGTTTGAGATGTTTATATTTCCCTTCCCCCACTGGTTGAACAAATCCAATTCTCAATCTACATAGCTCGTATTTTGAACTTTCAAGGTTAGTATGTTATTTTTTATTGATGTACTCATTTAACTTGTAATTTTTTTTTCAAATGTCCAATTTGCATTTAGCTTGTTTTTTCCTTGATAATATATTATAATATGTGTAGTACCATATTTCATGTCTTTGGTTTTAATTGGATATAGTTAGTATATTCTATGGAAAAGGGTATGTGGATTCCATAATATTCTAGGTTTATGTAATCCACATACCCTTTTCCCTTCAA
>JASDQU010238348.1:12054-28872 GCA_032191745.1 Picea mariana | reverse complement strand
CTCCTGAGGCCTTATACTTTCAGAGATACAGACTGTACAATATAGGGTTCTGGAATCATCCTGAAATGAGCCATTGCGGCATTTTCACTATAAAAGATTTTTCATAACATTTCAGACCCTGAACTTTGAAGGATATTTACATAAATTAGTAAGGTATCTATGGTAAAAATTTCAGATTCTGGGTCATCTTAAATTTGTAGATACACCCTGTGTAAGATAGGCTATCTGACTAGTCTTATTGACTAGTCTCAAGAAGGTGTTCCAGGTAAAACAATCATAACTTCTTTCTAGAGTATCCAAGTTGAGTGGGATTGGTTTCATTGGACCATGGACAGTATTTAGTATTTTAGGTGCGAGTTTCAGAATTTTATATCAGTTATTTTGTGCGAGGCATGTTATACATGTGAGATCTCCTAGAAAGGACAAAAATTGGCAAGTTGTGGGGAAGTTACCATAAATTCCACTTGGCACATCCAATTTTGATCAAACGTGTGGCATTACATAGAAGAAATATCAAAAAACTACATAAAATAATTTTTTATACCCATAAGAGATGAAACTTGGGAGATACAACAGAAGAAATATTGTCTAGCAGAACCACCTCAAAATCAAGGTTCAAAAGTGATACTTGGCCAACATGCCACCAAAAAAGGGAACTTCTACACCAACTAAGCCTCCATAAAATCCTACTTGGAATCTTGATGAAGGTGAATAAATGCGTAGGGACATAAATGAACTACAAAAGAGGATGGACTCAATGGAAGCTAAGTTGGATACTAAGATGGATGGTTTAAAAGGGGAGATCATGGAAGTATTGAAAAATTTCGTAATAGAGCAGACACCTGAAAGCGAAAATGCATCCCATGAAATTAATGATCAGGACACAAGGAAGCTGAATCCACAATGGAGAAACTCCAACTTTGGTTTGAAGACTAACCATGTTCCTAAGATTGATATGAGGAAGTTTGATGGCAAGGACCCAATCACATGGATACTTCAGATGGAGCAATTCTTTGATCTCCATAATGTGCCACNTTACCGAGCACATTGAGAACTTCCAAAGATTAAATATAAAGGTAACCGATATTCCAGATGAGCACTTGATCGATGTATTCATAGTAACTTTAAAGGATAACATTCAACATGAGGTTCTCCTTTGGGAACCCAAATCATTGGAGAATGCATTTAAGGTGGCAAGAAATGTTGAAAGTAAAAATATGGCTATGGCTACTAGAAGGACCAATCCTAACAGCTATAGAGAGAACAATGCTCCTTCTTCTAAAACACCTCAACCTACAAGGTTTACACCTCAACAATTGGAGGAAAGAAAATCAAAAGGTTTATGCTTTAATTATGACAACAAGTACAGTACGGGACATAAGTGTGGTGAGAAGAAATTATTCTACATAGATTGTGAAAAGGAAGAAGAAGAAGAACAAGAACCATTTCAAGATGAAAACGTAGAAGCAATTTCGTTTGAAGAGTTGACTCCCACGATATCGTGTAATGCATTGGCTGAAATTAGAACTCCTCAAACCCTCAAGATTGAAGGATACATCAAAAAGAAAAAGGTAATAGTCCTAATTGACTCGGGCAGCACTCATAATTTCATTCACTATAAATTAGCCAAAGATCTCAATTGCTTTGTATATCCAGTGCCAGAGTTTCAAGTAATGATTACAGATGGGGGAACTATCAATTGCTCAGGAAAATGCAATAAGATAAATCTTACTATGGGGGAATATGTAATGAATAGTCCAATGATTTCTATACCCATGGGTGGTGTAGATGTTGTACTAGGAATGCAATGGTTACAGTCATTAGGAACAGTGGCTTTTAATTTTCAAAAACTTTTCATGAAATTTTCATTGGAAGCAAAAGAAATTGAGTTAAGAGGTATCACAGGGAAACCTGGTAAGGTGATAAGCTCGGGCGACATGACAAAATTATTGAAAAACGGGCATCAAGGCGTTACTGCACAACTATGCTCACTAGATGTTCAAACATCTAAGCCATCTATTCCTCAAGATCTCCAAAGGATCATTGACAAGAATTCCAAAGTATTTGAAGATATTCCCAAAGGTCTTCCACCCACTCGAAATCATGATCATGAAATTCACCTAATTCCTGGGAGTGTTCCTCCTTACATGAGGCCATACAGATACCCTTATGCCCAGAATAGTGAAATTGAGCGCATGGTTGAAGAAATGTTAGACGATGGCATTATTAGACCTAGCCAAAGTTATTGTTCTGCACCAGTGGTAATGGTATTCAAGAAAGATATATCATGGCATATGTTTCCAGATTATAGAGAGCTCAACAAGATCACTATTAAAGATAAGTTTCCCATTCCTATCATTAATCAATTGTTAGATGAATTACATGGAACAATTTATTTCACAAAATTGGATCTCTGTTCAGGGTATCATCAGATAAGAATGAAGGAAGAATATCTCCCAAAAACAACATTATAAAGTCATCAAGGCCATTATGAATTTTTGGTCATGTCTTTTGGCCCTACAAATGCACCTTCCACATTACAAGGGTTGATGAATTCCATTTTCAATCCCTTCCTTCAAAAATTTGTTTTAGTATTTTTTGATGATATACTAATCTATAGCAAGTCTTGGGAGGATCATGTGCGACATGTTGACAAGGTGCTACAACTACTAAAGGAGAAACAACTGTATGCCAAACCATACAAATGTTTCTTTGGAGTAAAGGAGGTAGAGTATTTGGGTCGTATTGTATCTCATGAAGGTGTCAAGGTATACCCTAACAAGATTAAGGCCATGATGGACTGGCCGATTTCCGAAACATTAAAGAATCTTAGAGGATTTTTGGGTTTGACAGGTTACTACCGCAAGTTTGTTCAGAACTATGGAAGAATAGCAGCACATTTAACAGCACTAACTAAGAAGGATGCATTTTCATGGACTCCAGAGGCAACTAAAGCTTTTGAACAACTTAAAGAGGTGATGTGTAAAGCTCCTGTCTTGATCACTCTAGACTTCACAAAAACCTTTATTGTGGAATTTGATGCCTCGGGAAATGGAATTGGTGCTGTCCTAATGCAAGAAGGAAGGCCCCTGGCTTTTGAAAGTCGAACACTCAAGGGAAAGGACATACACAAACTCATTTATGAGAAGGAAATGATGGCAATACTACATGCATTGAAGAAGTGGTGTACTTACCTAATAGGTAGGCACTTCAAGGTCAAAACAGATCATGATAGTCTTAAATACTTCTTGGAACAAAGACTATCTTTAGAAGAACAACAAAAATGGGTAACCAAGATATTGAGTTATGATTTTGAAATCGTCTATAAAAAGGGGAAGCAAAATGTTGTGGTAGATGCACTCTCAAGAAAGGATGAATATGTTGAGGCCTTTCTCGGTGCTATCTTGATCATCCAACTCGATTGGATAATAGAAGCAATGGATGAATGGAAGAATGACGAAAAAGTGTGGACTCTCATTCAAATGTTGCAGCAGGATTCCAGTGCATCAGATACATTTACATGGAAAAATGATTCACTATGGTACCAAGATCGCTTATATTTATGTAAGAACTCCCAAATCAAACAAAAGGTACTATTGGAATTGCACACCTCTCCAGTAGGAGGGCACTTGGGATTTTTGAAAACCTACCATAGAGTCAAGAAGGATTTTTTTTGGGATGGCCTTAAAACCAATGTTCAAAGGTTTGTGGCAGAATGTTTGGTGTGCCAACAAAATAAGGTGGAAAGAATTAAGACCCCAGGTCTTTTACAACCATTATCCATTCCAAGTCAGCGCTGGGAGGAGGTTTCCATGGATTTCATCACAGGGTTACCAAAGTCTGAAGGAAGGAGTGTCATCATGGTGATTGTTGATAGACTAACCAAGTATGCACACTTTTGTGCACTCTTTCATCCCTTCAAAGCTAGTACAATTTCCACCGCATTCATGGAGATAGTTCAAAAGCTACATGGCAGCCCAAAGATTATTGTAAGTGACAGAGATCCCATCTTCACTGGACATTTTTGGATAGAATTGTTTTCTTGTTTGGGTACTCAATTGGCTCATAGCTCATCCTATCAACCTCAATCTGATGGACACACTGAGATAATGAACAAATGTCTGGAAGGCTACCTTCATTGCTTTGTCTCTGATAAACAAACACAATGGTTCAAATGGTTACCCTTGGCAGAATGGTGGTATAACACTTCCTTTCAAATTGCAACAAAAATGACACCATTTATGGCACTTTATGGATACCACCCTCCTTCCATCACTNAAATCTTAAAGGTCAACTTGACCATGGCACATAATCGCATGAAACAACAAGTAGATCAACATCGTAGTCAAAGAAGTTTTGAAGTAGGGGATTGGGTGTTTTTAAGACTACAACCATACAAACAGATGTCCCTCAAGCAAGCCAAGAAGGATAATAAATTATCACCAAAGTACTATGGTCCTTATAAGGTGTTGCAAAAGATTGGTACTATGGCATTCAAATTAGAGTTGGCTGCATCTTCACGAGTACACCCAGCTTTCCATGTTTCATGCTTAAAGAAGGTTATAGGTGCCAAGATCTAGATTCAAACTATATTGCTAGAACTTGACGAGGAAGGAAAAATCATATTGGAACCTGAAGAAATCACTAACACAAGAATTCGCCAGCTGAGGAATAGACCCATTTCAGAGTATCTCATTAAATGGAGGAAACTATCGGCTGAAGATTCCACTCGGGAAGATGAGTCTTTTATACAGAAGCATCCAAAGTTACTCAAGTGTTGCAGAAAACACTTGTCTCAAGGGGAGGGGCATGTTAAGCCCTAATATTGTCTCATTACCCCTTAATTGGGGCATATTATGTTAGTAATGTTATTTTATTTATGTCGGCTTTAGGCCATTAGTTGTAATTATACCTCCTAGCCTCCTATATATACCAAGGAGACATTTTCATTTTGAATCATCTTGTACTTGAAAATTTAAGTGGGGTAAAAGGAGGTTACCCCCTCGAAGAGGCTTATTATCTAAAATTATCTCTTTTTCAAGGCATTGAGTACTTTCTCTGAGGTTTTTATATGCTATATTGGTATTTGGTTCTTAACACTTTGCATCCTCAAGGTCCAAAACCCTGTACACTTAGTAAAACCGAGTCAATAGCACTTATCTATGTCAATGTAGAAAATCAACATGTCATCCTCCCATAGCGCATCATAATCAAAGTCAAACATTTTAATAGCATAATAATCCAGATCACTTGCGAGAAAATGTCCTCAAAGAACAAGTTCGGTTAGTGCGCTAGAGCGGGATGTTACATATACCCCCTCTTGGTCTAAACTTCATCCCAAAGTTTCACAGTATAAATGCCGGAATAAGTGTATCATAGTATCATATGTCTATCTATCAAACAAAAATGGAAACTGCTGGCGCATATCATATGCGGCCTCCCAGGTCGTCGAGTGCGGACTATAATTGTCCCACTGGACCTTGACCTAATCTACCATTCGATGTCTTTGCTGTCAAACATGATGATCCAAGATGCAGACTGGCTCAGTTGTGAGTGCCCCCTCGTCTAATACCTGCAAGGAACTCGTGTCAATAACATGTGTAGGATCACTAATATTATGTCTCAAAACAAATACATGAAAAACATCATGCATACGCCTCAAGGACTCAGGAAAGGCTAGTCGATAGGCATGGGCCCCTTTCTCTCCACAATCTCGAAAGGACCCACAAACCTAGGAGAGAGTTTAGATCCCTTCCCAAACTTGATTGAACTCTTATGCGGTTTAACCTACAAGAAGAATTGATAGCCGACCTCGTAACTACAGTCGACACGATGTGCATCGACATAACTCTTCTGTCGATCCTGTGCTTCTTTAATCCTTTGTCTTATTGTTTTCATTTGTTCTTCCATTTCTTGGATCGCTTCTGGTCCCACTAGGACCCTATCGTCAAGCCAATCCCAACTCAAGGGTGTCTGACACGGTCACCCGTAAAGAAACTCAAAAGGTGCCATCTTAATGGTTCTCTGGTAACTGTTGTTGTAAGCGAACTCCACTAGTGGCAAGAATTCTTCCCAACGCTTTTGTAAGCGAACTCCACTAGTGGAAAGAATTCTTCCCAATGCTTTTGTTGGTCCATCACGTACATTCACAACATGTCCTCCAAGGTTTGGTTAGCTCGTTCGGTTTGCCCTTCAGTCTCTGGGTGATACGCAGTACTAAAGTTAAGTTGGTTTCCAAAGACCTCTTGGAAGCTCATCCAAAATTGTCCAGTAAACACTGATCCTCGATCGGATATAATCTTCTTAGGCAGGCCATGTAGCCTCACAATCTCATTGATGAAAAATCTAGCTATGTTAGGTGCCTGATATGTCATATGCACAGGAATAAAGTGAGCACTCTTCGTCAGGGTGTCTACCACTACGAAAATCAAGTCATGTGTCCTTACTGTCAGTGGCAATCCAACAATAAAATCCATCGAAACAACCTCCCATTTCGATTACAGAATGGCACGTGGTTGAAGTAAACCTACTAGTTGTCTATGTTCAACCTTTACCTGCTGACACTCTAGAAATCTTGCCACATAGTTGACTATGTCGGCCTTCATTCCCTTCAAGAAGAATAAGGGTTTAAGGTCTACCCTCATCTTCGTGACTCTCGTGTGAGCCATGTAAACTGCTCTATGAGCCTCGCTCAGGATCAAAATCCTCAACTCATCATTCGATGGTACGTAAATCTGACTTTTAAACCTCAATAAACCATCGCTATCAAATGAAAATCCCTCATATTGTGGTACTATCATTGTGTTTTGTCCAATAAAACCCTTGACCTCTTTGTACCATTGGTCGTCATGCTGTAAAGTTAGATTCTTTTCACGTAGATTCGTCTGAAGAGTCAACACTGAAAAGATTCATGGCCTTCGACTCAAAGCATCCGCCACTGGGTTCACTGTTCTCTTTATGTAAGTAATCTCAAAGTCATACTCACTAAGCAATTCCGACCAATGTCATTGTCATGCTTTCAGGTCGCTTTGCATAAAAATGTGTTGTAGTCCACAATGATCAGTTTTTAGTTCAAATTTTCATCCCACAAGGTAGTGTCTCCAAACCTTCAAGGCATATATGATGGCTAATAACTCCAAATCATGCATCACGTAGTTCTCCTCATGCCTTCTCAGTTTCCTTGAAATGTAAGCAATTACTCATCCATATTTCATCAAGCCTCTGCCTAAGCCTTCCTTGGATGCATCAGTGCATACCAGGAAGTCCACGTCCATGTCAGGGACCTTTAGTATTGGTGTTGTTGTCAACAACTCCTTGAGCCCCTGAAATTCTTCCGCGCATTTCTCGGTCCAAACAAACTTCTTGTTTTTCTTTTGCAACTCCATGATCGGATTTTGTATCTTCGAAAACCCTTCGATGAACCATTGATAGTGTCCTGCTAAACCCATGAAGCTGCACACTTCCGGGACATTCGTCGGCGCAGGACATTCCATGATAGCCTCGACCTTAGTTGGATCCATGACAATGGCTTTGCCAGAGATGACATGTCCCAAGTAGTGGATCCTTGATTGATAAAATGAGCATTTGGACAACTTCCCAAACAATTTGTGCTCTTGCAAACACTGTAGTACCAAGCGAAAGTGCTCATCATGCTCATCCTTCGTATGAGAGTAAATCAAAATATCGTCAATGAACACTTGGACGAACTTGTCCAAGTACTCGCGGAACACCCCGTTCATCAAACTCAGAAATACCCCTGGGGTGTTTGTCAGTCCAGACGGTAAAACAGTAAACTCGTAATGTCCATACCTCATCTTAAAGGCAGTCTTTGAGACATCATCCTCCTTGATCCGTAACTGGTGATACCCTGATCACAAATCGACCTTGGAGAACACCATTTCCCCCTTCATTTGATCGAATAGATCATCAATCCTCGGCAATGGATGCTGATTCTTGATCATAGCCTTGTTCAGTTGATGGTAGTCAATGCAAATCCTCCACAATCCATCCTTCTTCCATATGAAAATAAGAGGTGCACCCCACGGTGACACACTAGGACGTATCAGTCCTAGGTCCAACAACTCCTTCAGTTTCATTTTCAACTCTTGTAACTCTAGGGTCGACATCCGATAAGGTGTTCTTGCTATCGGTTCAGTCCCTGGTTTTAGGTCTATAGTGAACTCCAATTCCCTCTCTGGTGGCATCCCAGGTAACTCCTCCAGAAACATGTCCGCAAACTCTCTCACCACCGGAAGGTGTTCTAGACCTTTCGCTACTCCCTTCTTGTTTAACGCAAGGATCGCATAAAGATTGCACCCCTTGCACATACTCTTCCATAGCTATAAGGAAGAGATGAACCTTAGGGAAACTCCCTAGTTCGAGCCTACAATCACACATCTCTGTCCCTCATCATTGACCCAGCTCAACCATTTTGTCTTACAGTTGAGTATCGCCTCATGCGATTCCAACCAATCCATACAAAACATGACATCATAAGATCCTAAGATCATGACGTACAAGTTGGCCCTGGTGAAAAGATCTCCCAGGTTAAGGGCACAACCTGTAACCTTTCCCCCGACCTTTTGTTTGCTTCATGAGGCCATATCTACGAAGCTAAACTCATCCTGTTCGACTACCTTTACCTTAATCCTTTTTAGCACTGCACCAGAAATGAAACTCTCRGTAGCACTGAGATCTATCGAAATAATAAGGGTGTGTTAGYGATGGTACCTKTCGTCTCAATGACAGTCGACTGATGCTCTACCTGGCAGTTATTCACCGCTGCATGAATTTGATGGGCCTTTCCCATATATCCCACGGTAGTGGGTCCTGCTGATCTAGACGCTCTGGTCCTCTCCACAGGATAGTCGCACTAGTAGTGTAGCTCCCCACACATCCAACACCCCTTCTTTGGCCCAGTAGTCCTAGTACCCAAAGTAGAAGATGACGGCCCACCAGCCTAGAACCCTGATCTGTTCTGCTGAACAGGCCTAAATTGTTGCTGCTGCAGGCGACGCTACTACTGATGTTGTGGTCCCCAATAAGGTGCCCGCTGCTGAGGCGTTGGTCTTCGGGGTGTAGTGAAAGTGGATCCCCTTTGGAAGCCATGATATCTTGACATATGTCTCGCTGGTGTCTGGTGCTGCTGTGTTCCAGATGAAACCTTCCCTACTGGTCTCACTCAAGTCCTAGTTTGACCCCCACTGATAAGCTCCTCCTCTACTATGAGGACCTTCTGGATGGCATCGTGCAAGGTTTGAGGTATCAAAATCCTAACCTTTGCACGCAGGCTTCCGCTAAGGCTAAATACAAACTTGTTGACCTTAAGTTTCTCAGTGTTTAGGTGCGGAGCATATTAGAGCATCTCCATAAAACAAGGCTGATACTCGGGCACCGTACAACCTCCCTGTCATAGGGCATTGAACTCATTGAGTTGACGCTCAATGAATTCCTCTGAAAGGTACCTCTCTCAGAACTGTTCCTCGAACAGTTCCCATGACACGTTTTCGACGGCCATGTTTAGCTATGGTAGGAGCCTCTTCCACCATAGAAGAGTGCTCCCCTTCAGTTGAAAGACTGCCATGTGGATCTCCATGTTGGAGGTATAGTCACGAAGTGCAAAGCACATTGACATGTTCTCCAACCATGCCTCGGCGGAAACACCATCCGGGGCACCAAAGAACTCAGGAAATTTGACCTTCTCAAGTTCACGGTGAATACTACCACTACCGACCAGAGCGCGCAGCAGAACCTTAGTGGGTGCCAGTGCCCTGGCCTCATCTCTGTCCAAACAAATGATCAGTGCCTCAGACATGTGTTGAAAAGATCCCATCATTCTGACTACATCCCCAACTACTATCTGCTCCTGTCCGAGAACCTGCTCATCTCCCTGGGGGTTAGACCCCTCAGGCATTGATCCTATTGGAGGCGTCGCGCCTCTTCCCCTCGCACCCCGTCATCTTTCTTCGTGGCGTCCTCTAACCATGATTACCTGCACGCACACAAGTCAACTCAATCAACAACTGTATAATCAATAATATAAACGAAATCCGTAGTGATCCCAAGTCGCGGGTTGAACCCACTCTGATACCATATGTGACGAACCTCCCGTTTCTCGCGACAACAACCTCTCATAACAAGTTCTATAATTTTTTCTTTTGTGTGTGTGTGTGTACAAGAGTAATAAGGACATCATACTCTACGTCGCAACACGACGACGAATCATGGAGCATGCAACTGTGACAACAACATAAAGATCTAAGACACACATCAAGCAATATACGATCAACGAACGACAATCAATCGATAATAAATAACACTGACTACCCATTCATCCTACCCTGCAATGGTTAGGACCTCTAGGACACATAAGCAATGCTCAAGCCCAAGTTCCCATCGATTTTGACCATTTAAGGTCTCGGGGCTAGCGACTGTTACGAGGAACAAGGAGGTGTCTACAACCCACCCGACACAAGCAGACCCAACAATTAATTATTTTCAACCAAGTCCAACAATAATTAAATGAACATCCACATCCTCTACAGAAGGCGCAGTTTGAAAAGACTCCGTCACCGCCAACCATTATTTAAGACAAAAGGGCATTATCTACGACTAAATATTGGCATTAATTACAGATCGATTGCTCAGTTTAATTTCCATCAGTCAACGAGTTACCAACCAAACTTTTAAAATAAAGTAAATTTAATTAATTGCAAAATCCCAATTACTAATATCCTAATGACTTATTGTACTTAGCTTAAAAAGCCATTACATTTATATGTTATCCAATAATAATAAAAATCCTTTTAAAATCATCCTATATTAAATTAGCCATGGAAATTTATATTAATTAAGAGAGAAAGGTAAGTGTTGTTGAACCGATCTAATTTAACACATAAAAGATCCATGTCTACCATTACCATCTAAAATTAACATTAACACATTAATTGGAGCAAGTCTGAAAAGATTAACAATAAATAATGAATAATCATAAATCAACCATATCGTGGAATCAGAAATTAATAAATTGAGTAAGTCTGAATAGCTTAACAATAAATATGGAATAACTGTAAATTGACCACATCATGGCATCAGAAATCTGTTACCCCCGCAGACATTAAGCATGAAGAACTAACTCATTGTTGTCCACCTGATAGGCTCAGCACTGTCTAAGGGCAGGAAAAGGCGGTGGCTAGCAGCCAATGGTAAATCATTGGCTGAGACGAGGGAAGGTTAGTGTTGAGGCAAATAATAAAAGAATCACTACAAAGGGGGTAAAGCTCATGCCAGGAAACTTCACCCACCTCCAGCGATGATTCGTAGTAATTAATATTCTGTTTGGAATTCAAAATAAAAAAAGATGGCATTAGATTCTCCGTCTTGGGAAATGACGCCACCTGAAGGTAGATGGTTAGACGGTGTCTACTGCACTCTGGAAAAAGGGGGGGGGTGTACCAAACCATTTACAATACTTCGCACAACCTAGGCACTGAGATAAGAGATCATGCCATGTGCACAACAGACTGTACTGTAGCGTATTGTAGTGGTTCTTGTAATAGATAACAACTGGAACATCCCACCTATAGACCGGGAGGCCCTTCTTCCTATATCAACTCAGTATTGTAGTTGACTTGTTAACATGCCCCTCCAACGATAATCAAATGAGGTAATAAAATTAATGAAGTTCAAATGCGAGGTGCAAACAGAGGGTGTATAAAGGCCTCCTTAAATTTTTGTTGCTCCCATTTCCAAAACATACTCTCTTACTATAGATTCCATTCATTGCATTTTAATAGAAAAAGAAAATAATTAAAAACAAACCAACGTAAATAGTAACAATTTATATGAGGTTTTTATACCATCAATCAATTTCCGGTGAAGTAATAATTAAACCAGAGGCAATGAAAAGATGTAAGACTGTAACTGGATTCCCGGTTAGTAGTTCCATGTGCCAAGGTCTGTGTAATCGTAAAATAAAATTTTAAGGTTCAAGGAGGTAAATCTACGATGTTATCATTTAAGGAACAATTTTTTTTTAAACAACAAATCATCGTGTGTTACCCCACCTCCATTCGGGAGCCACGCGCACACAGCAAGGTGCTATTCGACAAGGGTCAAACAACCATGCCTTTCATTGGTGTTTAACCCTCAATCATGGAGACCATCTAGCCCAAAGAAAAAGAAACTCAACCAAAAATTTATGGGGTATCACAGGGAGTCAATCAATTCATGCGCGACGGTGTTTAACACCATTTAGAACATCCATTGATTGAATCATTGACTAAAAATCGGCTAAACTATTATGTCTAGCATTGCAACACCACCATCATCTAACAAGTACGATTAGGAGTAGATCTTACCACAGTCGTTGAATGGCATTAGAAGATATAGTGAAAAGCTTCAATAAAATTTAACAACTAGAAAATCGTTGAACAACCAGGAGTTCAATATTCGTTACATAAGAGCAGAGTTTAGTTATCAACAATGCTTAGAACGCCTAGAGAAAGTGCAGAGTATAGGCTGTGATTTCACTGAGGTAAGAAGTCGAACTTGTCTGAGTAAGGCAGTAAAAATCAGTGGTAAAAGGGCTACAAAAATACACAGTCTGCAGAGGTAAAATTCAAACATTTAAGGGTTGTAGAAGCAAGGCTAGAGTGGCCATATTTTTTTTTACAACATAGGGTTAAATTTTTCTGACATCACATATTGGAGTCGATGAAGTACTTATTTTTCATCCAACACTGAATTATACAGCCGAGATAGTGTTTTTACAGTAGTTACCCAATTAAAAACGCCGAGGTAAATAAATAAAACAAAACCATTCCATCCAACAAGATTCAACACCGAACGAAGTTAAATAATTTCATCTCAAAATACCAACAAAAAACGCTGATAGCAGAAGAAAAGGCTAGGGCCCTAAGGATATCTCATACAAAGGATCATACGGTTTATATCAGTTTAGGCACAGAAATTAAACAACAAGGAAGCAAGATAATCCAATGCCAAGTTCGTACTGAAGAACGTAAATCAAACAATCGGTTTACTTACCCAATACACATGCAGATCTAAATCACAAATCCTAATGCATTCTACTCTACAAAATAAAGAGCGTATTGTTGCCTGATCGACCGCCTCGAATGACGTCCCGTGCTCCATGTGACTCCCTCTCACTGACCGTCGAGACTACACTGGTACCTCCCAGCCAATGCTAGGGGTACTCTTCTTCCCCCTTAGCCCCCCAAGACACAAAGGGGCCACACACTATCCATAGGGTACGTCTAGCTCCCAGCTTGCATCACAAGGCCGAGATACCACTCCTGTCCAAGCTGGGAAAACCCAACTCCCACAAGTAAATCAGTCAAGTCACTATTCCTGCAACATAACGTTATGGTAACAGTCGATCCCCTTCTTCCTTCTCCTCACTCTCTTTTATAGAGTTTTCAAACTTCCTTTCTTTCCCTAAATCTCATTTAATTAAAGTTTTAATAAAAATTTCTAAAAATTATCCTTCGTACAAGTGTCACCCATCCCCCACATTCCTCCAATAATTATTTTCTTTAATTTATTAACTGTCTTATTTCCCTCACCCACCTAGAGTTACTCCTAAAATTACTCCTAGGTGTCCCTAGATTCCCTTACAGGTTTTAAAGGCTTTCCCTATTATGAAGTTGCTAATTTAGTTCAATTTAGAAGGTTCTTAAATGTAGATTCTTTACTAAGTTGACCTCCCACTTTTTACCATAAGTTCCCCTCTTTCCCTTTTTATGTTACCTCCATTCCCTAGTTTCCTAATTTTTATAATTCCCTCTTTCCCCTTTTATTGAGCTAAAAGCGGAAGTTCTGCAATTTAACTTCTTTTTCCTTTTATTATTAACTTAGTATCTTTTTAAACTATCAAAAGTTAAAATAATTAATTGTCTCTTAACGTTTTACATCCACACATTTTATTTAATTTCTTACTCTCTTCATGTTACCACAAAAATTTTATGAAGACAAAATTATTACTTAAGTGCTTTTTTAAATTTTATTATTATTATTATTTTTTTATATATATATTTTTTAAAGTAGACAAAATTTTTACCACTAACGAATTTTAGACTTAGAACTTAGATTATGATTCGGGTGAMAATTAATTAGGGAAATTGTTTTAAAATTTCTTAATGTGTTACTTGTCTTATGGCCATCTAAGTTCATCCCTCTATCATCATCAATGTGACATGCCCTTCAGGATGCACTAGGTGCTCCAAGGGTGCCACTTGCCTCATCTGTTCCTTTGCATGATGTGCCCTTCAAGATGCACTACGTGCTCCAAGGGTGCCACTCGCCTCTTGACTGATTGGTAGACATCAATAATCCCTGGAGTCAACACTCCACCAGGTGAACTTGTGGGAGACTAATGGATTCTAAGGAATAAGGCCCCCACCTTATTGCCTTCCCTTTAGAATCATCGTGAATGACTGTCGTAGTCTTCCCTCACGACATCCCGGATCCTCTCGAACTAGGTAATTGTTAACCTACAGTTCGATCCACGGCGGGAGTGCTAGTATGTTGTGGCAGGGTTGTTGTCCACCCCTCTCCCTCAACATCTCTTGTAGTCATGTGTGGCCCCTTTACTCCATATGTGAGTCTGATCGGCAAGCTATTGTCAGCCTGCATCATCAACAAATCATGTCAGAACACACCCACATCATATCATCTAATCAGATGTACTAATATCATAGTAAAATAATCAAACCCCAATAGCACACTCCCTGACTCGATCCGGAGTCCAAGGGGTTCCATCGATGACTCTACATCCTTAAGGTCCAAAACCCTACACACTCAGTAAAACCGAGTCAATAACACCTGTCTATGTCAATGTACTATATCAACATGCCATCTTCCCATAATGCATCATAATCAAAGTCAAATGTTTTAATAGCATAATAATTCGGATCACTTGCGAGCAAGTGTCCTCAAAGAATAAGTTCGCTCAGTGTGCCAGAGTGGGATGTTACAATGTAATTATTATTTTATGACTGTTGGGAAAAAATTTGACTTTCCCAACTATCCTTTTTGTTGGAAACATGTATGAGACAAACTTTTTAATAGCTTAAATGATGGAAGACAAATGGAACAACCAGGTTAAAAATAGTTGACTATGACTCTGTGAGTAGGGAACATGTTTAAGTTAACTCAGAGCTGATTTTTATAAGTGGAAGAAGTTGAATTTGGCCACTAGCAGCCACTAAAAATTAGGGGTTTTTAAAGATACGAATTTCCCAAGGAGGGAAAGGAATGAAAAGACCTAGGCACAAAATAAATACAACATATGTGGGAGGCAGGACACTACTTACTATGTTGGGGAATGGAGAATGGTTTTGTTGTTATGAGCACATCTGGTGTGAGGTAAATAATTTTTTGATTTCTTGAATGTGACAGTAGCTAAGGAGGATGACTAAGTTTTCCCTTATGGTGTCATGGTCAGGCTAGGTGCAGATTGGGACAAGTGATCGTGGTTGTTATGTTTCTACGGTTGAGTGGAACGTGGCTATTCAAATTCTTTCCCAACATCAGTATTCGGATATGTATCTGATCTATGTACTTTAATGTTGATGTTATATTATGGATAGTGTCTGGTTGTTAAATTATTTTACATTTTATACATATAAGTAAAATCGGGTTAAATTGAATTGTATAGTCATGTTAGATTGTGGCTTAGTATTGTGTAATGTAATGGTGTTTTATCTGAAGTATACATGTTTAGTATATACATGTGAGTACATATATATATATATATATATATATATATATATGTATATATATATATAGGAAAACTGTGTATATGTGCATTTGGACCATTATGAATCTATATTCTTAATTGTTGTACATTATTGTTCATAGACAAGTACTTAAGAAAGATGCAAGATACCAGATATATAAAATATGCAGAACAGAAATGAAATGCTAGAAATGACAGTATAACAGTAAAATATCCAGCATAATCTTCACAATACATAGAAATGATATACGAAATAGCAACAGAAATAGCACTTTGAATCAGATAGCAATGTTCACAGGCCTCTTCGAGGGGGAAACCTCCAGTCGAGCAGTGCTCTATTACAATAATATCCAAGCTAGGGTTTTTCATACCCTCGATCCTTATTTATACTAACTATTTCTATTAAGAGAAGCATCTAGAGGAAGATCCTTCTAGAAGCGGAAGCTTCTATTAGGTCTTCTTACATCCGCCTTATTCTATTTTATTGAAAGGTATTATTAATATTGACCTTTATTACATCTGAATACATTGATCTACCTATGTGCGGGTTAGGACCTTAACATGTCCACCCCCTTAAAAACTGCCTTGTCCTCAAGGCTTGAGATGTGGAAACTGCTGCAGAATTGTAGCTAGTTCCCAAGTGGCATCTGCTGGAGTCATATCTTTCCACTGTACTAGCACATCCTTGATGGTTCTCTGACGCAGGCGACGCTCCCTCTGGTCCAAAACTGCTTCTGGTTGTAGCCAAATGGATCCTTCTTCAGCTAACTCTGGAAGGTTGGTTTGAAGTTGGCACCTGGTTCCAATCACCTTCTTCAAGCAGGAAACATGAAAAATAGGATGTAGCTTCGACTGACTGGGCAGAGCTAAATGATATGCGACTTGTCCCACATGCTTTAGAACTATGTAAGGGCCATAAAATTTGGGTGCTAGCTTCTGACACTGCTCGGCCTTGAGGGAAGTTTGCTTATATGGTTGCAACCACAGAAACACCTGATCCCCTTCTACAAATTGACGTTCCGAGCGACCTTGATCTGCTTGTTGCTTCATTCTATTCT
>JASDQU010238346.1:0-16866 GCA_032191745.1 Picea mariana | reverse complement strand
AGGTCTATCATGGAATGGCCTACCCCAAAGGACGTTTCAGATATCAGATCCTTTATGGGCTTAGCAGGATAATATAGAAGATTTATAAAAGGATTCTCCAAGATTGGTTGTCCAATCACTGCCCTCCAGAAGAAGGGAGCTAAATTCACGTGGACGCAAGAATGTGAAGAAATATTTCAATCTCCGAAACACCTTCTGACCCATGCACCCATGCTGAAGTTCGTTGATACTGAAAACGACTTCCTCGTGTGCACAGATGCCTGTAAGGAAGGGCTCGGAGGAGTCCTTATGTAAGGAGGAAGTGTACTTTGCTATGAATCCTGAAAATTGAATGAGCACGAAGTCAACTATGTGACCCATGATCTAGAGCTGGTCGCCATAGTGCACGCCTTAAAAATGTGGAGAGATTACCTCATGGGAAGGAAATTTGTACTTATGACAGACCACTGTGGATTGCGATATTTGTTTGACCAACCAAAGCTCAATGCCAGACAAGCTAGGTGGATGGCCCTCCTTAGTGAGTTTGATTTTGAAATCAAACATGTTAAAGGNAAAATAAGGTGGTCGATGCCCTTAGCAGAAGTATGGAAACAATTCACCTGGCAGTGGTGAGCACCTGCGAGACGAATGTCAAAGAAAGAGTCAGGAATGCACAAGAAATAGACACATTCTTCCAGACTGTGACCTTGTACCTGGAGCAAGAACCCATAGGAATAAAGTATGAAGGCTACCAAATGATAAATGGAGGTCTGCTAACTTACAGAAACAGATTGTATATTCCAGATTGTAACGACTTGAAGAGGTTCATAATGGATGAACTACATAAAAGACCATATACTGGTTACTCAGGATATCAGAAGATGATCACGGCCACTAGGAAACAATTATATTGGCATGGGTTAAAGAAAGACATAGCTAACTATTTAGCTAAGTGCCTAGAATGCCAACAGGTTAAAGGAGAACACCAGCACCCAGCAGAATTATTACAACCTCTACCAATCTTGGAATGGAAATGGGAAACCATTTCCATGGACTTCATCACCAGATTACCAACATCGACCAAATAGAATGACGCCATCATGGTAGTGGTGGATAAATTGAGCAAGTCCGCCCATTTTATCCCCGTCAAATCGACTTGCAAGGCAATAGATATTGCCAGCATATTCATGAAGGAGATATTCAAACTACATGGTATGCCTAAAGAGATCGTGTCTGACAGAGACACGAAATTTACTTCCAACTTTTGGAAATCCTTGATGGTTGGTCTGGAGACCAAATCACTGTTTAGCACAACCTATCATCCTCAAACCGATGGACAGACGGAAAGAGTGAACCAAATATTGGAAGACGTGCTAAGGATGCATGTAATGCATCAACCTAAAAAGTGGGAAGATTACCTGCCACTGGTGGAATTCGCCTACAACAACGGCTACCAAGAATCCCTGAAGACGAGTCCTTTCAAAGTCCTCTATGCTAGACCGTGCAACACTCCAGTCAGTTGGAGTAACCCAGTAAACATAATTACTATTGGACCCAACATGTTGAAAGAAATGGAACAACAAGTGATTCAGATTAAATAGAATTTGAAGGTCGCTCAGAACAGACAGAAAAGTTACGCCGACCAAAAGAGAACTCTAAGAGAATTCAAGATGAGAGACCACGTATATCTCAAAGTTAGGTCCAGGAAGAGTTACCTAAGGATGGGAGCTTGTGCCAAGTTGGCACCTTGGTATTGTGGACCCTTTGAAGTTCTAGATAGAGTGGGACCTGTAGCCTATAGGCTAGCACTTCCTTCCACAGTAAAAGAACATAATGTTTTCCATGTTTCATTNACAGAAAGGAAACCCCACTCAGGAACCGAACCATTGCATAGGTCAATGTGCAGTGGACACATTTTGGCCTAGATGAGGCTACATGGGAAATGGAAGATGCCATGAAACATGCATATCCAATTTTGTTTACTTCTGTACATACACGTCATATTGATAGATAGAACATCAAGGATGATGTTCCTTTAAGGGGGAGGGAATTGTAACACCCTGTTTCCCCCAGTCTGTAAAAATAACTATATTGGCCAAGAACTATGGCAAACTCAAAGATGTGAATGTTTGATTTGACGGACCTTTGTATAAAAGGTCGATGAACGTAAATTATGTTATGAGTATGTGTTGCATGATTGCTGGGAGGGGGATGTGCTAAAAGAGACCACGATGGCTAATGAGAGGTGGTGGAAGGGACCTGGAATGGTTGCGTTAACTTCCACCGAGCCAGTACCATACTGGTTTTTACTTGCTCAAAGACCAAAGCAACTCTCTGACGCTGGAATGGATTTCCTGTCAGATTGGTAGGTGGGGAGGCTCCTCAAGAGTTAATGAGGGGATGGGGGTAAACCGCCCATCCGTAACAGCTCCTAGACCTGACCACGGATGGGGAAATTTGCGCCACACGCAATCTTGCAAAGAAAAAGGAAAGAGAGGAAGTGTGGTAAGGGGGGAGAGGAGGACGCATGCGACAGGGATCGTGGAAGAAAACCGGAGGAGCTATGGAAATACAGGGAGTTCTGAACAGAGGAGAAGGAGAGTAACCTTTGTCCTTGACTTCCGTTGAGCTGGAAGTAGGAGATTGAATCTCAAGCATCGTAGTCTAGCTAGGGGGTGGCTAGTGGTAAATCTGTTTGGAGTCATTGAGCCTACGGTTGGGTGGAAACGAGCACCCCTCTCAGTAGTCGCGTCAGACCTGGTGTTTTCTGATAAGTGTTTATATCTTGTATCTTGAATTGAATATCCTGGATGCATGCTCATGTTTGTACACTCATAAATGGTTTCTGTATAGAAGTGTTTGCCTGGTGTTTTGATCAGAAATAATGGATGCATGCTTATACTTATATGACCATAATTGGTTTATGTATAGAATGAATAAGTTCATATTACAAATTCGTTCCCTTGAGATTTGTTCCATTTACTTGACTCACGCTATGCCCTGGTTTGATTTCCCGAAGGCACCTCCTTCCGGGAAGTTCCCTCGCATTCCAGAGCCGGAGTGAGTTCCTTGAAAAGACTATCGTTTTAGTAAACCCACGAGTTTACTTCACCCCTGTCACAAAGTTCGTAGCTCGGTGATTTATGAAGGATTTTTAGTCAGGTCACCAAGCCTAGGGATAATTACCCAAGAACCCGTTGAAGGATCATGTGATCTGAGTCTGGAAACCTTGTACAAGAGAGAGTGGTTCTCTCAGGTTTTCGGCGTTTCAACACCCAGGAAACCCAAGGGCAAGTTCCCTCGTATTTGCCAGTCGCGAAATCCCGATATGCGAAACTCCAAATCGGTTTAGCGTGAATAGGTTTCGGCGTTTCGGCACCCGAGAAACCCGAGGGCAAGTTCCCTAGTATTTTCCAGTCGCAAAATCCCGATATGCGAAACCCCGAATCGGTTTAGCGTGAATAGGTTTTGGTGTTTCGGCACTCAGGAAACCCGAGGGCAAGTTCCCTTGTATTCTCCAGTCGTGAAATCCCGAATCAGTTTAGCGTGAATAGGTTTCGGCATTTCGGCACCCGGGAAACTTGAGGGAAAGTTCCCTCGTATTCACCAGTCGCAAAATCCCGATATGCGAAACCCTGAATCGGTTTAGCGTGAATAGGTTTCAACATTTCGGCACCCGAGAAACCCGAGGGCAAGTTCCCTCGTATTCGCTAGTCGCGAAATCCCGATATGCGAAACCCCGAATCGGTTTAGCGTGAATAGGTTTCGGCATTTCGGCACCCGGGAAACCCGAGGGCAAGTTCCCTCTTATTCGCCAGTCGCGAAATCCCAATATGCGAAACCCCGAATCGGTTTAGCGTGAATAGGTTTCGGCGTTTCAGCACTCGGGAAACCCAAGGGAAAGTTCCCTCGTATTCACCAGTCGCGAAATCCCGATATGCGAAACCCCGAATCGGTTTAGCGTGAATAGGTTTCGGCACCCGGAAAACCCAAGGGCAAGACCCCTCGTCTTTGCCAGTCACGAAATCCCGGTACGTGAAACCCCGATGCGCTCTGTGGATGAGCCCTAGGTCACCGAACAAGGTCTTGTGGTAGGAAGGAGGAGTCCCGAAAGAATCTGGACCGCCCATTTGTAGGGACGCATGGCGAAGATTTAAAGCCACCGGGGTTCTACAGATCAGGGAAATAGGAGTGAAGACCCCCCCAAAATCCCGAAAGGTAGAATGCCAGGATTTAATCCAGGCCGTTTATCAAGTCAACAATCTGGACCGTAGATCCGGATGATACCGGCCTTTCGAGTCCCGAGGATTAAAAAGGGAAAGGAGGAACGCTTGCATCGTGATTCCCCGAATCGCGAAACCCTGAAAGCATTTAGAGAATTAGCACCAGTTCATAGGATTGGTTGTATGACAAGCGACCCGAGGGAGGAGCTAAAGATCTGTTAGACCCTTTCGGGTTTCGACATTTCGAAAGACAGAGAACAGGGGAACACTTGCATCGCGATTCCCCGAATCGCGAAAGCCGGAGCACCTTTTTGGTAAGGCTTGTGGTCATAGCCAATGATCACATGGAGGAGGATAAGGGAAGGGATGGTCTGCGCTAGGCCCCATAGAAATTCGGGGTTCTGTCCCTCGAAGAAAAGACGAAAAGAAAAAGAAAATCTTAGTTGCTGCAGTGGGTGTGTGACAAGATCCCACAATGGGAGCCTAGGAGGTGCATGTGAATTATGCAGGGTTTTCTAAACTCTGAAAATGCATGTGAGGTAGGTGCATGTGAATTGAAAATGAGAGAGTAAGACAGGAAGGTGTATGTGAATCATGCAAAAGTTTCTAAACTCTCTAAAAGTCTAAAAGACTAATTATCTTGACATTAGCTTTGGCAAACATTATATGGTTGTGTCGTCGTCATATTAGATTTGCATCCAACCGTATCCACTCAGTTTGGTTTAATGGGTAGGAAGAACTCCTATGTTAACCAAGGCCATCTATTTTATCTAACTTTCATTGATCAAGTACAACCAACATCATACACAGATCACATAACCCAATCAACTCTGTCAAATGCCAAACTCTGAAATGACAAAACAAATTGAAGTAACAGAAGGTTTGCCTTGCCTACACAAAGGTTTTTCAGCCATTTCAAAAGCTGGCAGGTGATGGTGACTGAAAATTGACTTCAATTTTCTGTTAAACACTCCAAATTAACAAAACCAAAGAAGCTCCAACACTGCTATTAACGGGTTCAATCCTAACTCCATCTAAAAACAACCCTTCTTTCGTATGATTCGTATCCACTTCTCTCATGCTAAATTTACATTCCATATGATAAGATTCTGTCACTCCAATAATCCTTTCTCAGAGATCCTTTCTCTTGTTCTCTCTAGTAACTAGAACAACTTATCAAGCTTCCAGTTCTTCTTCTCAGCTAGAGATCTTCACTCGCTCTTCCTCTTTTCTTCTGCATATCTGGGTTGCACATTCCCCTCCTGGTGTGTCTCCTTCTTGTATGCCTTCACGCGTATTGTTTCATGCCTTTATCCTCCTCATGAAGGTTTTGGACCTATCTTGTTCCTTCTGGTAGAAGGAAACTCGGGTCAGTCTAGGTCTGCAAGAAAAACTGCACTCTGTGGTACTTCGGGCTGACCGTTTTCTGCTTCCCCAGCCAGACCCTCCATGCTTGCATTGATTGGGGTAGTTGATTATTCAACCACCAGTCCTTTTCTTATTAATTATTTTCTCCTTGGGATCAGGATGAGGCTTATTATTTCAGCAAGGAGAAATTTGGGTCATTTTGACATAATGAACCCTCTCCACAGTTTCCTCACTCTTTTCCTCTAGTGATATCATGGCTAGTACTTCAAGGATTCACCCCCCTACAGTCATTTATTGGCAGTCTAGACAATAATAAATTTACATTGTTCACATGCCATAGCATGGTAATCATAATTAATGATTAATTACAAGCTAGGGGAAACAGGGGTATTACACATATGCTCAGACAAAGTTGGTAGAGGACACAATTTTGTAGATGTCTAGAATTACAAGATAGGGGAAGCATGGTCATTTGAAAATTGGGTTGAAAGGACAACTTCCACCCAAAAGTAAGCACAAAAAATAATGGCTAGTGCAGTTTGCTACAAGAACCAAAACAAAAGTCATTGAATTGGTGGAGGTGTGCCCATTCGAAATGAATGGATTAAATACATGGGCAACCTTGAATATTTTTCCATCAATATCATATGATGTTTTTATTGGCATGAATTGACTAGCATCCCATAAAGAAAAGTTGGATTGCTACACTAAAACTTTTGACTATGTAGATGATGATGGGAACCCGAGAACAGTGAAAGGCATTTCAAAACCCATATCTATAAGACAAGTTTTAGCCTTACATCTAAAGAAGAGTTTCAAAAAAGGTTGCTAATTTTATGCTATTCATGCATTGAAGACAATAGAAAACAAAGCCTCAACCATTGAAGACTATCTAGTACTTCGAGAATTCAAGGATGTGTTCCCAGATGAGATACTAGGACTACCTCTCGAGAGGGACATTGATTTATCAATTGATCTCATGTCGAGGGTTGCACCTGCATCCAACACTCTTTACAAAATGAACACTCTTGAATTGATAGAGTTGAGGATGCAATTACAAGAGATGTTGGAAAAAGGATATATCAGAGCAAGTTTGTCTCCTTGGGGAGCACTAGCATTTTTTGAAAAGAAGGATGGGACCCTTAGATTGTGTATTGAATATAGGCAATTGAAAAACATTGCAGTGAAAAATAAGTATCCATTACCACGAATGATGACTTGTTTGATCAATTAAGAGGGGCCATTGTATTTTCAAAGATTGACTTGACATCTTGATATCATTAAGTCAAATTAAAGAATGAGGAAATTCATAAGACAACGTTTAGGATAAGGTGTGGCCATTACGAGTTCGTGGTGGTGCCATTTGGACTCACCAATGCACTAGTGACATTTATGTGCCTTATGAACAATGTCGTCAATAAGTTTTTGGATAAGATTGTATTGGTTTTTGTTGATAACATTCTTATTTACTCCAAGTTTGACGAGGAGCATGAAGAGCATCTTAGGCTAGTTTTACAATTGCTAAGAGACCATAAACTTTATTCCAAATTCAACAAGTGTGATTCATATAAAAAACAAATCTATTGTTTTGGACACGTCATCTTCGATCAGGGAATTGTTGTTGATCTAGAAAATATTAAGGCCATTATAAATTGGTACACTCCAAAGAATGTGATGGATGTGAGATCATTCATGGGACTCATAGGATATTATCATAGATTCATTAAAGGATTCTCCAATATTGGCCATTTGAAAACATCATTACAAAGGAAAGGAATGGAACTTGTGTTGTCTAAAAAAATGTGAAAACAAAATTCAGCAACTAATACATATACTTACTAGTGCACCGATCCTAAAGATTGCATACCCAAAGAAATATTTCATAGTGTGCATATATGTTTGTAAAGGACTCGATGGAGTCCTTCTGCAAGATGGCCATGTGGTGAACTACGAATCCAGAAAGTTGAAAGAACATGAAAATAAGTACATCACTCATGGCCTGGAACTTGTAGATATAATTCATGCAGTGAAAATGTGGCATCACTATTTGATCAACTGAAGATTTGTGTTGATGACATATCACAATGGGCTGAAGGATTTGTTTGATCAACCTCATTTGAACGTTATTCATGCCAGATGATTAGCCCTTATCAGTGAATATGCTTTCAGATAAAAAATATTAAAGGTAAGGAAACCAAAGTGGCAGATACACTCAACCAAAGTATGCAAGTGATCCACTTAACAACAGTACTTGTGAATCCAATATGAAGGTTAAGATAAAAGAAGCATTACATACGGATGATCATTTCATCCAAATGAAAGACCATTGGAAAAAAAGACCATCAGACCAAGAATACAATGGTTACCAAATAACTGCGGTTCTGTTGCTTACCTATAAAGACAAGTTGTACATACCTAATTATGTAGAGTTGAAAAAGCTCATTCTGGATGAAATCCACAAGAAACGGTAATGAGGGCACTTAGGCTATCAAAAGGTGATCACTACAACATGAAAACAATACTATTAGCCTAGAATGAAGAAGGACATTGCAAAATACATTGATAGGTGTATCCAATGTCAAAAAGTCAAAGATGAACACAAACACCTCGTAGGCTTACTACAACCCTTACCAATTACTGAGTGGAAATGGGAAGTTTTATTAATGGATTTTATTATGGGACTACCAAAAATGGTGAAATAACATGATGCAACCATTGTTGTGGTTGACAAGCTGAGCAAGGTTGCTCACTTTATTCTTGTAAAGTCAACCCATAAGGTAGTCAACATTGCAAAAATTTTCATGAGAGAAATTTTTCGGATTGCATGGTATGCCTAAAACAATCATGTTAGACAAAAATGGAAAATTTACATCAAAGTTTTGCAAAGCACTGTTTGAGGCATTGGGAACTCAATTGAACTCCAGTACTGCTTATCATCCCCAAACAGATGGGAAAACAGAAAGGACAAACCATACACTGGAAGACATGATTCGCATGTAAGTCATGAATAAACCAACAAGCTGGGAGGACTACCTACATTTGAGAGAATTTGCATATAACAATAGCTATCAAGCATCCTTGAAGATGAGTCCTTTCGAAGCACTCAATGGAAGAAAGTGCAATACCCTAGTCCATTGAGGCAATCTGGTAAACAAAGTTTTTCTTGGACCAAATATTCCGAGGGAAATGGAGTAGGAAGTCATTAAAATTAGACAAAATCTGAGAGTAGCCCAAGATAGGCAAAAAAGTTACACATACAAGAACATAATAGGAAAACAATTTAAGGTGGGGGATCACATGTATAAGTTAAACCTCAAAGGAGTTATCTGAGGCCAAGATCTTGTTCTAATCTTGTACCCCAATATTGTGGACCCTTTGAAATATTAGAAAGAATGGAACACATAGCATAGGAGCTTGCATCACCTCCTAATGCTAAAACACATAATGGTTTCCATGTCTCATTGTTTAAAAATTTATGTGCATGATTTTAACCATGTCATTGATTGGGCTATGATTCAGGGGGAACTAGAGGGATAGTTCCAACCAAAACCCCTTTGTATACTAAACAGGAGGGGGAATTTTCTGTCGAATAGAGCCATGACCCAGGTAAAATTGCAATGGAAGCACTTTGGGTTGAGTGAAGTTACATGGGAAATGGAAGATGCCATGAAAGAGGCATACCCATTTTTGTTTTCATCTTAAGGTATCATTGTAAATAGTAGAATACCGAGGACAATGTTATTCCAAGTGTTGAAATAATGTAACTGCAAAGTGTATTCTTATTATTATTTGATATATTATTCATTGTATCAATCCCCATTGTGGATTGATCACGTCGGCTACTTTAAAAGGACCAAATCCCCTTTTGCGGATTGGTCATATTGTAATTGTAAAAGGCAAAAGAAGAAGTCGGACCTAGAATATATCAAAGAGGCCTCGAGACATAATAAAGGTGGTTATAACCACCCAGTTGGAGAAGTCGGCCCTGCCAGTGAAGAGACACTTCACATGTGCCAGTCTTGTATAAATAAGGAGGCTAGCACCTCACTTAGACACACAACTCNCTGGGAGAGGATCTTCTACATTAGTTTAAGAGATCTCTTGGCATTGTATTGGCTATCTATAATAAGGAAGTTTTGCTGGGTTTTTTTCCCCAAGAGGGTTTCCCAGGATAAATGTTGTGTCTCTTGTGATTGTGTATTTCTCAGTGATCTTGTATTATGCTATTGTTATCTAATGAAATGAAAAAAACTATAATAATGGCTTAAACATTAACATGGTTTCATAGCCAAGCTGAAGAAAGCATCTTTCACAAGAGTGAAAAATGTCATTGTTGGCGTACATGAAAATTAGGGATTTTTTATGGTGAAGCTTTTCAGCCCCAAAACCATCTAGAAAAGTGTGCCCTCCCCTAAGGATCACTTTGGCACTCTCAGCGCACCCTTTCAGTGGTTGGATCTCCTAGAAAGTGAAACCCTAGTTTCACTAAGTACCAGAAGTACCAGAAGTACCAGAGGTACCAGAAAACTAGAAGCACCAGTCCAAAAATCTGTAGATCAAATTTAGAGGAGAAAAAAGTTGGATTTTCTCAAATCCAAACACACCAGGCTACTCGCCTCAACCAAGCGCACCTCCTGGTAAGTTCAGATTTTGATTTTGAGCATTTTCATTTTTCGATCATTTTCCTAGCTCCAGGTAAAGATGTCTGCAAGTGTTAATCTTGCTGACAAGCTAGAAGGAGTGGAAAACTTTCGTGCCAGGAAGTATAGGATTGGCCTCATTCTTGAAGAGAATGACCTAGCAAGATTCGTCAAAGAAGAAGTACTGAAACCCGCCAATGCTGCAGAAAAGGCAAAGCATCAAAAGGACACAATCAGGGCCAAAAGAATAATTGCAAATTCAATCAAAGACCACCTGATTCCTTATGTGTCATCTAAGAAGACTCCGAAAGAAATGTTTGATGCCTTGACCAGACTGTATGAAGGAAAGAACATAAACCAAAAGATGAATCTAAGAACTCAACTGAAGAATACAAGGATGCAGAAAGGAGAAACGATTCAGGAATATTTCTCCAGAATCTCAGAATTCAAGTGACGAGTGCTTTCTTTAACCTGGCTTTTGTACTGAGACAATATGTTATCTTGACAAAAGGTTAGGTTAGAGGATAAGCTCTATGATCAACTTTTAATCCTTCTAATAATTTGATCATAGCTTCAACATGCAACACTAATAAAGTCATGACAAATAGATGCATATCAGAATAATCACACCTGGGTTGCATAATTCCTCTGAATGTGTTGGATCTCGAGATCCTTCTAGATCTATGGCAAGAGATCCCTTCTCCTGCAAATACTCTTTAGGGTTTAACCATTAAACATATGTGAGTACATACCTCTGATGACATTTGCAGGTAGTGGCTCCATCTGGTAGCAGTGGTAATCATTACCAACTCTTAAGACAACTTCAATGGTGATTGCAACTGGTCTTACGGCTGCAATTGCAACTGATGCTGCAACTGCAACTGCAACTGGTTCTGAAACTGCAACTGCAACTTAGGGTTTTATGAGGAAACCCTAATTTTTCAAACTTCAAATTTTGAAATTTTGATCCAGGGAATGGATGCACTGGGTTGAGGCGAGTATGCTGGTGTAGTCAGAATTTCGAAAATCCAACTTTTACCCCCTCAAACTTGATCTGCAGATTTCTGGACTGGTGCTTTTGGTTTTTCTGGTACTTCTGGTACTCTGGTACTTCTGGTACTCTTGTTTTCTGATACTTTGTGAAACTAGGGTTTCACTTTCCGGGAGATCTAGCCACTGAAAATGTGCGCTGAAGGTGCCAAAATGATCCTTGGGGGAGGGCACAAATTTCTTTGTGGTTTTGGAGCTGAAAAGCTTCACTTTTGCAAAACCCTAACTTTTAGGTACGGTAACAGTGACGTTTTTCCTCTTGCGAAATATGCTTCCTTCAGGTTGGCTTTGATATCATGTTAATGTTTATGCCATTATTATAGTTCTTTGCATTTCAATAGATAATAGCAACATAAGAACAAGATCATTGAGAAATACACATCCACAAGAGACACAACATTTATCTTGGGAAATCCTCTAGGGGAAGAAAACCCAACAAAACTTCCTTAATATAAATAGCCAATATAATACCAAGAGATCTTATGCTAAAACAAAAAGTCCTCTCCCAAGATATGCGCCACTCTCTCTCTCCTTTGCCGGTAACAGATCAGAACTTGTCTCTCAAACTGAGCAAGTGAGTTGTTTTCAAATGAGGCGCTAGCCTCCTTTATTTATACAAGTTCCGGCACGTGCGATGTGTCTTCACTGGCAGGGCCGACTTCTTCATCTGGTTGGGTAAACCCACCTTTATTATATTTTTGGGTCTTCTTATTAACTGTTGGGGCCGACTTCTTATTCCGACTGTTATAATTGTCTGTTGACCAATCCACAAAAGGGGATTTGGTCCTATTACAATATCCGACATGATCAATCCATAATGGGGATTGATCCTATAAATAAAATATCAATAATAATAAGAATACTCTTTGCAGTTACATTATTTCAACAACCATGTGAGTAGAAATTGGAATAGTGTGTTTAATAACGGGAGGTAATGGTTATTTTGGGTATTTTTGTGATAGCATTTTTTTACCTTGTTGGTTCTCCATCTTCTAAATCTATGCTACAATAAATATGCAATTAGTTGTTGAGATTTACTGAGTTATAAGCGTGAGGACGTAAGTAATCAATATTGTATCCTCTATTTGTTGAAAATTGAATAAAAAAGTAACCATCTTAACATTTTTTTATATTATGGGATTTTCATGGTTTGAACAGTTGCGTGAATAAATTCTCGTCGTAGAAGTCACCTAGCTATAGATATGCCTTGGAAATTTGTTGTATAGCATCTCTAGAGAGTCGGATATGAAAACAAAGTGCTTAGATATTTATGGGATCCATGGTATCCAGTTCCCTTGACTTGCTCTTACCAATAAGAAACTAAGCTATAACATTCTTAATAAGACAATTTTGGATATCGATATGCCAGAGATTGCCCTTGGGGATTTCTAGAAATTTGGTTTAATTGGGTTGTAAATCTAAGGGAAGTCCTTTTCATAGGTATAATGTTTGAGCCTTGCTAAAATCCCCATCGATTGTCAAATGAAACTGATTAAGGTGAATTTCCTTCAATTTTTAAATCTGTAGCAATGAGGACCTTGAATAGGCTCGTGAAAAATTTACCTTAGAGCTCGGTGCCAAACTTTGGTTTAGGATTTAGCGTTTTAGATCAATCTTCAATGGACATCCTAGAGCCTCTTCTCGTTAGCGATTTGAGTATATTTCACCTCTTGGAGACATGATACTTGCCCTTCTTTAGCAATTTGAATAGATAAATGATGAGTTTGGCGTCCAAGCTTTACTTGTCATTGGCGGCTCGATAAATTTATCGAACCAGTGATGGGATTAATTTCCCCATCGATGCTTTATAAATTTTGTCCATCGACACTTTATAAATTTGTCCATCGACACTTTATAAATTTTGTCCCTTAGCGATTCATAAAATTTGTCCATCGACACTTTATAAATTTTGTCCCTTAGCGATTCATAAAATTTGTCCATTGGCGCTTTATAAAATTTGGCCATAGACGCTTTATAAATTTTGTTCCTAGACACTTCATAAAATTGGTCCCTCGATGCTTTATAAATTTTGTTCCTCAACACTCCAATTTTTTTCCATCAATACTTTATAAAAATATTGATAAAAAATTGTTTGTTGGCGCTTTATAAAACTTGTCCATCGACACTTTGACCAATTCTTCTCACTGGTGCTTTGATAACCCTTTTCCATCGGTGCCATGAGATAAGTCTCACAAGGGAGTGCCATGTCAACTGGCACTTGCCGTGTCATGCCAGTCTAAATGCCATGTAGGCATGACGACATCAACAAGTTGGGAGCATACAAAAACTTTAGGAAGTCATAATTGCCAGCTTTGAGCTCAGAATCAAGCAATATTATAAGCATTGGAAAGATAGTGAAGGGCAGAACCAACTCATGAACTCAAAAAGGGGAATTGAGCAACATATTTCTTAGAAAATTCTAGCATGGATCCTAAAGGATGGACTTAGCACGTCCATGCTAATTAACTAAATGAGTAATAAGAGTGTAAATGCCACTCTTAAATCACAATGGGGCATGGCATAATGAGGTTAATCAATGATGTAAGTTAGTGGGAAGCAATTTAACTGGCAGCACAAGATTATAAGCATTGGAAAGCTAGTGAAGAGATGAACCATTTCATGAACTCAAAAACGGGAATTGAGTAGCAAATTTCTTAGAAAGGCCCAACGTGGATACTAAAGGATGGACTCAACATGTCCATACTAATTAGCTAAATGAGTAATAAGAGCATAAATGCCACTCTTACATTGCAGTGGGGCATGGCATGATGGGGTTAATCGATTATCAAAGTTAGTGGGAAGAAAATTTGATTCACCCCACCGGCCTAATGATGATTAGGGGGTCGAATGAGTGACACTTGTTTCTACTTTGATAGAGGAATCTAAATTGGATGATTATGCTCCTCCAATACTACCCAATATCAAGTTGGGATTGCTTCTAGAGAGTTGCTTGGGGGATCACAACTTGCAATGTTGCAACATAGGATGCTAGCATTTTGTAGTAAATGGGCAATATTGGTCAATCGTACATCTAGAACCTTGACCATACTATTAAGATCGGTAACTCTTGCTCCAAGCAATGGCCAATTTCACATCCATAGTCTTGATCTTACTATTAATATTGCCAACTCTTGCTAAAGCAATTCCAYGTGAATCTACAACTCATCCYCATTTTTCTTTTTTTCTAAGAGCAAATCTTTACCATAAAATWTATATACTAAGTAATCAAAATGCTATGCAAAGGAGGTCCCTTTCCCACAAASAAGGGGTCTCATACATCAATTTGGTGTTTGTCTAGGCCATGACCTTAAAATTAGATTATTATTATTATAAACTTTGGTAACTATGTGTGAAATGATGCTTGAATACCAACTCAATCAAGACACAAAATAAAAAAATAATGCAACCACAATAATAGCCGCAACAAACTCAAATTACATACATTCAATAAATTATGGTGTGATAATGCTCAATAAATCAGGGAAGAAAAAAATAGAAATGAATTCACAAGTTTATCATACACATTGGTGTAATAAATTGGGCAATACCCATCATCAGTTTAGTTGGTTATTAGATTAGATGGTGGAATGAATGGAACTCTCTCTAGGAAATCCTCATGCATGTGTGTGAATTCTAATAGCTATGTTGTAGATTTAAAATGGGAATTGGAGCATAGTCTAGGAATTTCTATTGCCATGCAAAGTCTTCGTTATGAGGGTAAATAACTGGATGATCTGTCTGAGCTATTTCATTGTCATATTAGTAAATATTCAATTATTGTATTGGCCTTGTGATTGTGTGGATGCATGGTGGGCATTGGGGTGTCTTTTAGGGATGCAACAAAACACAATTCTTTCATTCCAAATGTTTTGAAGCCATCCTTGTTTCTAGTGTCTATATCATGGAGCACATTGACGAGGTGCCAATGGTGGAGATTACAACACTGAAGGTCAGCCGTGTACATTCCTTGTATGAAAAAGATGTAATCATTTGACGATTTAATGGGCATTGACCTCCTACTTTAGCTTTATATCAATGGATTCATACATCTTGGACAAAGAAATTTTAGATCTCTCTTTTTTCCATAGTTTTTTTTTTATTGTTTAGTTCTTTGTTCATGTTGATTATTAGAGAGTTTTTTAGGAGGGTCCCTGGTTTTGGGGAAACACATGGCTTTTTAAAACTCCTTGGTTCCTAGCTTTTGATCCAAACTCTATGTCAATTAGTAAAATGCCATTTTTTTTCGTCTCCTAATCTGCCATTGCATTTCTAGCATTTAATAGTTTTTAAGGATATTGGGAACTCTTGAGAGAGCTTTGGTGGGATTATGTACATACATTCACATTTGTGTTGAGATAGACCTTAGTAAGGGTCTTTCGGACAAAGTGCTTCTCAAATGGAAAAAATTTCAATACACTTGGGTCTTAGATTACAAGAACACAACATTTCGTTGTCAGATATGTCACCTACTAGGACATCTACAAGCTTCTTGTCCACATGCTCGTGCTCAAAGAAAAAGGGATGAAAAAAATAAAAAAGATGGAGTTTTCTGGAAATCAATGATGATCAAAATCAGGATCAACAATCGCAAGTGTCGATGGGGGAATTCACTCCTCCTTTGGGGGCTAATGTAGAAAACATCGATACCAAGCTTTCGTCCTCGAAGGAGATAGTTATTTCTAAAGCCTCTTTAAGCGGAACGGAGAGACTTAATGAAATTGATTCATCTAATTTAGATAAATAATTAGTTCCTTGGATGAATCCCAATATATTTCCTTCAAACTTACAATTGGTCACTATGGATCCTTCTTCGGCGAAATAACAAGAGGTAACAAAGAAGAAGGAGAAAAGGGAAAGAATTGATGATAATTTTTTAAAGGGAAAGAAATATTATGTATATTCAAAGTGTAATTTTATTCCAGTACTAATGTAAATGTAATATGTAAATGAGATGTGAACAAGATGGATCTCATCACAACTACCAATCTAGTATTAACCAATTAAAGAAATATTATGTATATTCAAAGTGTAATTTTATTCCAGTACTAATGTAAATGTAATTTGTAAATGAGATGTGAACAAGATGGATCTCATCACAACTATCAATCTACTATCAAACAATTACTGGTTTGACCCACTGTACAATTTGAAGAGAGGGTGTAAATAAATAACCAAGAGAATACATAGCATTTCTTTTCCTATCTATTCATATTTTAAATTGCATGCATATGTACAAAATTTTCAAAACAATCTAGAGACATAGAAAAATACAACAATATAATGATTTGAATCACTAAAATTGTATGACAAAGATATAAAAGCATCAAGCACTGAATATCAATTTTGATGCACACAAACAATAAATATTGAAATGTGCATCACTTTTGTGGAAATATGCACCACTGTTACATCAATCAAAACTACATACACGTACTTAGACGTCCTTTTAACTTTACTCCTCTAATTCCATTAGAGATCAATACCTAGAGGTGGAATGCTTACTCCATTAGAGATCAATACCTAAAGGTAGATTCCTTGAATTCAAACTCATATTCAAATCAATAGATTATGAAGACCTTCTATATAGTAAATCAAAACTTCCAAAG
>JASDQU010238345.1:2773-16866 GCA_032191745.1 Picea mariana | reverse complement strand
TATGGTACTCTCTTGAGCCTAGAAGGGGGGAGTACAAATGATGTAACTCTCATGCACCTTAAGGGGGGGAGTTCAAAATTCCAGTGATGATGGTTCATGAAACCATGAGTGGTCTCTCCTTTCAGCTGACAAAGGGGGGAATTGATGATGGAATTGAAGATGGTTGTCAGACAGAAAGTTTCGACAACAACAAACATCAAGTATGCCAAATGGGCATGAAATTTTCCAAATGGGCAACTGTGGTCTATGGATGACATACTTTAGCAGAATTATGGTTCAATAAGTTTAAGTTGAATCATACATAATTGGGATGTTGATTTTGATTTTGAGAGCAATGATGTGGAAGTTAGGTTCACATAGATGGTCATTCGACCTAGCAGAGGACAAGAGGATCCTTCTGCATTGCAGCGTGACATTTGATTGAGTTGTCAGGCATTTTCAGGGATGTGTCAGACTAGAAGCTTACTCACTTCTCTTGGTTCGCTCTCATCAGATTGGAGTTTACATTAAGTAAACAATTTGCATGCATCTTGGCTCACATGATTACATAGTGAGATTTTCCAGAGATGGCAGACTTTGACAGGATTATGGTTCAATGACTTGAAATTGAATCATACACATGTTGTTGGACACCTAAAAGTGTCAAGATTGGTTAGTGGTTATCCAAAAACCATCAAATACATGGTATCAATTGGTTAGTGGTCATCCCAAACCACAGATTCAGAGAGCACTTTCAGTGATACACTGATAGTAGAGTGGTGATACTACATGTTCACCAATTAGCAGAAGGCATCAGATTCTTCTAGCTAAAATACTTGGAAAAATGATCAAATTGTCAAACAATCAGGAAATGTTCAGATATTGCAGTTGTTCACTTCCATATCTCAGCTCTCTTCCAGTTCATTTCAAATGAACATGCTCAGCATCCAGATTGGCAGTTTTTCAGGCAGTTCTTCATTGAGGCTCAGCACAAGAGTTTCAGTATGAAGACATGGAATTGATACCAGTTTATGCTTTATTGCTGGTATTATTGATCAGACTTGTGATTGAGGGGGGGATTGTTAGCCTGTGGCTTACCTTTACCAATCACTAAGTCTAAATTGTCACCTATATTTGTATTATTCATTTAGGATATTAGTAATATATCCTCAAGTGATGACTAATGAGTTAGTTAAGATTGCCTAGCCTAGTCATCATGTATGATTTTAGGATCTAGAGCAAATCTCTCTATGAGGTGGCATCACCCATTGTACTATAAATATGTAACATTGGAGTGAATAAGTATGTGTTGGCTATTATGCCTTTTCTGCCATCTTGTTGTTATTGTCTCTAATTTATTGTGTTTAATTTCTTCACACTTAAATAAAGTTTACATCCTTAAAAAAAATTTTAGGAAAAAACACTATTTTTAACATATTTTATATTTAATAAATTTTAGAGAATATATCTCAACTTTAATAATATAAAATATAATATTATTTAAATACATAATTTTCAACTTTTCAACTTTTAATAGGAAAAAATTAAAATAAACTCATACTTTGGTTATTAAATTTTAAAAAAATATTGAAATTGTGAAGAATATTTAATTTCTTATAATCGTTTACTATTGTTTTCTATTTTTATTCAAATCTTACATATTGTAAAAAATTTACTAAATTATGTGATTTTTTTTTTAACAATTTAATGATTATTGTTTTCATTTTTTATTTATTTATTTATTTATATGGGTTGAAAAAAAATTATCCAAATAATAATAAAAATAATTTAAAATTTTAAAAATAAATAAATAAATATATATATGAAATTTAATATATAAAACATTCAATCACATTAAAATCTTATTGAATTGACATGATCTTAATAAAATTAATTCAATATAAACCATTTTCAAATTCAAAATAATACTTTTCAAAATTTATCATCAAATTGATGATGATGATTAACTTTCACTAAGATTTAATTGGTGTATCAGATCTTAAGAGGGTAAGTGATTACTTATGATCTTTAGAATTTTGTTTTTGTGCTCGAAAAGCATTAAGAGAAGATTTCTAAGATCACCATACTTTTGTGGAGTTAAGAGGTTAGGAAGGTTGGTAGTGTGATCAATATTTTGAAAATGAGATCTAATATGAGTATAGGATGGACAATCTAAGAGAAAGTGTTTTTCATCTTCAACCTTCTTAGTGTCACAAAGGTGACACACTCTTTTATCCCATGGCGTTTTAGGAATTGACCAACGCCCAGTTTCAGTTTGGATCTCGTGAAAATTTGTTCTTATCTTAGCAATGCTTATTTTTTTCTTTACACTTGGCAAATTATATTTCAATTTTAAACTTAAATACTTGTCAAATATACATCATCATATCACAAAGTAATTGGTATAGTAATTAAGTATATTTTAATTAACAATTAAATATGTTTTATATTTTACAATATTTCACAATAGATTTTCTTTTACTTATTAACTATATAATTATTTAATAATATACATGATTCTTAATATTAATAATATATAATATTTTATAAATAATAATAATTTAATACAAAATATTTCATAACTATTTTTATTGATTTGTTTACTTAAGATGTTTTATTAACTTTTTTTTTTCAATCATGGTTAGGCTTCCTATCAAATCTACTTACATTAAAGTGGATCTCTATCTTGAAGACATTTACCATTTTAACTTAACATGCAATTAGTCTAAGGGGGGTCTTATACACCAATTTGGTGTCTGGCTTGGAAGTGACCTTAAAAATAGATTATTATTATTATTATTATTATTATTATTTTATGGGTCAACTAGGGTTAAGCTCGTTGTTGGCCGACAAAAAAATAAAGAGAAAAAAAATATGTCAATGCCACTAGTGAATAGGCACTAACTACACTCCCTTATTTGAAGTGATTATTGACACCTACTCTATGGTTCCAATGCTGACAAATTTGTCAAATATTTCACAATAGATTATTTGTTTGTTTACCTAAGATGCTTTATGATATGGAATGAGTTCTAGGAATGTAATGAAAAGGGTTCTGATAATTCTATAAAGGTGTGAACATATTCATAAATGGGTTTGAATGAATTTATAGCGATAGTTAATTGGTATTTTTATTTTGTTTCCTAGAATTAAGCAGAAACCAAAGAATGCCCAAAGATTATTCCAGATCTATGGAATGTTTTCCCAAGAATTATTCCAGATCTATGGAGTGTAAAGAGGTTATGAATGCCTAAGGATTATTCCATATCTATGGAGTGCGAAGAGGTTAATTAGCTTTATTCTTATTATTCAGTCCACAAGCTTAAATCCCAAGTAATTGATACAATTTAACATAGATTATGCTTCGATGATTGGGAAAAAACTGACATATTCCACATAATAAATAGATCTTTTTAGAACCAAAATTCACTCTAGCTATGGTGCGCACACTCGAAAGCCTAGAGTACACCAATTCCAACTCGAAAATAGAATACCCACCAGTGAATTGGTCCATCCAACAATAGGGAAAAAAGTAGTGATCCCTCTTTTCTCTTTCTTTCATAGCAAAATTGTTAATTGAAACCTAAGGCTACATGCAAAATTAGTTATTTAAAATACTAAATTAATTAGATTATTATATCACATTCATGTTTCCACAAGAGTTTTTAATTATTATTATTATTTTTTAACCCAATTTCTTTCACCAAATTTCCCTTAAAATTACTCCTACACGTTCCCTAGTTATTTTCACTAAAAGTCAATTGAATATTTTTACTATCTTATTTGTATTTAATCGGTGTCTAGTTTGTTGGGTATGTGTTATATTCTTTGCATGTGTGTGTGCGGGCACATCAGATTCGACAACTGCGTCTAAAGGGTTTTTTTGTAAAAATGAGAATAGAATTTTGAATAGAATTACCAACTCTTGGTATGATAAGGAGTGAAAACTTGCTAGAAAATCCACACCTTTCTAAGTTGTATCCAAAAAAAAATTGGAGGTAAATTTTGAGTCGTAAAACTAAAAAAAATTATAGCGATAGTCAACTGGTATTTTTATTTTATTTTATTTCCTAGAATTGAACAGAAACCAAAGAATGCCCAAGGATTATTCTGGATCTATGGGGTGTTTTCCCAAGAATTATTATGGATCTATGGAGTGTGAAGAGGTTAAGAATGCCTAAGGATTATTCTAGATCTATGGAGTATGAAGGGGTTAATTAGCTTTATCCTTATTATTCAGTCCACAAGCTTAGATCCCAAGTAATTGATACAATTTAACATAGACTATGCTTCGATGATTGGGAAAAAATGACATATTCCACATAATAAATGGATCTGTATAGAACCAAACTTCACTCTATCTATGGTGCACACACTCAAAAGCCTAGAGTACACCAATTCCAACTCGAAAATAGAATACCCACCAGTGAATTGGTCCATCCAACAATAGGGAAAAAGTATTGATCCCTCTTTTAACTTTCTTTCATAAAAAAATTGTTAATTGAAACCTAGGGCTACATGCAAAATTAGTTATTTAAAATACTAAATTATTTAGATTATTATCTTACATGCATGTTTCCGCAAGATTTTTTAATTATTATTATTATTTAGCCCATTTTCTTTCACCAAACTTTGATTCCCTTACAATTACTCCTACATGTTCCCTAGCTATCTTCATTAAAAGTCAATTGAATATTTTTACTATCTTGTTTATATTTAATCGATGTTCAGTTTGTTGGGTATGTGTTATATTCTTTGCATGTGTGTGTGTGGGCACGTCAGATTCGACAACTGCGTTTAAAATTTTTTGTGTAAAAATGAGAATAGATTTTTGAATAGAATTACCAACTCTTAGTATGATGAGTGCAAACTTGCTAGAAAATCCACCAGGGATAATTCATTAATAGATATAAATCCCTAATTAAAATGAAAAAAAGGCACTCCATAAATAGAAAGCTAGAGAATCTTTTTCACCTTTCTAAGTTGCATCCAAAAAAAAATTGGAGGTAAATTTTGAGTCGTAAAACTAAAAGAAATGTTATGATTACCGTGACATATTGGAATTTTTACCTTAAAAATATTTACAACTTTCATAATGTACTAGAAAAAACTCCAAAACTTTCTATAGGAGATGATGTTTTTTCTATAGAAGAAATAAGTTTTGGGGTTAAGCAACTCACAAATGAGAAATCTAAGAACATAGAGGGCTACCAAGATGAAATATTAAAATTTTGCGGTCCTACTCTAATCCCTCTCTCACACACACTTCTTCAATTTAGCAATTAAGAAGAGTGTCCCTAAACATTGGATTCAAATCCTAATTGTACCTATTTTTAAAAATGGGAATATAAAAATCTCTCTAATTATAGAAACATTATGATTAGCTCCATTTTAGCCTAGCTATATAGAAGTATTGTGCAAAAGAAGATAAGCATATGGATAAAAATCCACAAAAAAAGATAAAGTTCAAGGTAGTTTTATAGGTTATCATTCTATTGTGGACCAGCTTATCACAGTTAGTATCATTGCAGAGGAGTGTCACAACAATAAAACAAATCTCCTTTGTTTTTTCATTGACTATTGGTAAGCTTTTGACACTATGCCTAGGACCAACCTTTGGAATTGGTTAGAAGAGATCAAAGTTCCCTCTAGGCTAAGAGATGTTGTAGTAATGATGTATGAGAATGTTATTTCCAAGTTTAGGAGCATTAAGGGTTGGTAAGAAGAAATTAACTACAATATAGAATTCAATCAAGGTTGTCCCATATCCCCTACCCTCTTTGGAATTTACATTGACAAGTTAGAATATTCTTTGAAAGTCGTGCATTGTGTTGGGCCAACTCTTGCTAGTATAGTAATTTTCCTTCTTCTCTATTCCAATGATATTTTTCCTATGGAAATGAATCCCTAGGACCTTAGTAAGCATATTAGAATCGTCAAGTGCTTCTTCTCTAGTATCGGTATGACTATAAGCACTAAAAAAGTGAAGGTTATGATAATTAAATCTAACAATATCACCTACAATACTTTTGTATATGACAACAATATTTTGAATGAAGTTCCTTCATACAATTTTATTGGAATTGATATAGATCACAAGCTCAATTGGATCTATAACAATGAGAAAAAAATAAATCGAGCGTGGAAATATTTTTATGGGATTGAAAATAATTGTAAATTAGTAGACATTTGGATACGGGATAAGAAAAATATCATCTTTGAGAATATCATGATATGGATGTGAATTTTTGGGATGCAATATCTCTCAAGAATAATGGAGAAAGATAGAGCACATGCAAAATAATTTTATAACCTATAATCTCAAAATTAAAGGTAGTGCACCCTATCCTATCCTCCTCATAGAAGCGATTATTTCTCCCATTGAGAGCACATCTATGATCATGTACTTAATGTACAAGAACAAGATAAACAACATGGATTACAAGAGGCTCCCCAAAATTGCTTCAGACTCTAACCAAAATCACCAATGACTAAATTAGGGTGGGATAAGGATGCCAAGTATTGGCTAAATCATTGGGAAATAAAAGAAGAAGTTACTCTGGAGAATACCAATGATATTAAAAATATTGTACAAGCTAAATTGAAAGATAATCTACGGTGTGATAAAGAATTAGAGGATAAAATAAAATTAATATATTATAAGGAGGTGGTTAACCATAATCTTGAAGCTCAAAATTATCTCTTTATTTTGACTAGTGTAAATATGAGAATCAATATTGCTAAAATAAGAACTAATTATCATGAGATGCATAGTGAAAGTGGGCATTGGGAAATCCTCAAAACACCATGGAAAGAAATAATCTATCACCTATGTGACAACAAGAAGGTTGAAGATGAAAAACACTTTCTCCTAGAGTTCCCTAAGTATACCCAAATTAGATCACAATCTCAAAATATGTGTCAGAATATTGACCTTCCTAACCTTCTAAGTCATCAAAACATTAGTAATCTTGGAACACTTCTCTTGATTCTTTTCGAGCATCAAAATAACATTTTAAATAAATTCATGTAATCTTTTACTTTTCTTAAGGTTCAATAGAACAATTTTCCTCCTCACCATCATCCTCCTCATTCTCACAGTCATTAATATTCATCCGAAAATTAAAATTTATTATAATAATTAGTATTATTCACATAATTATATTTGTGAATTACAATTTATTATAAAAATTGTGATGTTATTACACTTGAATGTAGTACAAATTGTTTGTATTTATCATCTTTTTATATGGAAATGGACATGGAGTGAGGCTCAACAATAACTTTTTGAGATGTACCCTTTTGACTTCTTATTTATAATTCACAATAATTAACCACTCAAACTAATTCCATGACCTAATATATTTATCATAGCATACTATTAATATGGAAAAAAAATCATAACATAATTTAATAAAAATTTTTGCTGAACTCACTAAAAATAAAATTTATTGATTTACCATTTTTTAATATGTTTAATAAAGTTTAAAATAACTTTTACTAATATATTAATATTAATAAAATTACGAAGTATGTATTGGTAAATATATATTAAATTTATTATATAAACTTTACATATATGTTATAATAATATTAATATAAATACTTTTAATACATTTATATATAATTTTATTTTTTTCTATTTTTAATAAAGTTTTGTATTAACTTTTAGAATTTTTATTTTAATAAATATGAGTATTCATTTTCAATATTAATGAATCGCGTAATAATAATAACTTTATATATTTTTATGTGCTTACCAGTAATTAGAAACAACCACATTAATATTATGAATGTGTTTTCGTAGGCATATATTTGGCGCAGACTATAAGGAAAAAGATTATTGATGTGTTAAATATATGGGTATCAGACACATTAATAGTATTAAATGTTGTTAGTCCCTTGGATGGGGTGCCATCAGGGTCCACGTGTCGATGGGAGACGTCAGTGACTACCACCTCTCCATAGACCACATGATCAGCGCATGCCACCCTCCCCTCAATTTAATTCCCCACGATGCGAATTGATCACCTTCATTACTGAGAGCTTGTTACTAATTTCCCTAGCGTTCCCCCTCAGTTTCCCTCATCTGGGTGATGGAGGAAAGTTGTAGGTCATCACCTCTGTGTGTGTGGGAACTCCTCCTCCAGCTCTCCTTTTATTGAAATCCCCCCCCCGACAACCTTCACACCTTTTAGTCTCTCTCATCCTCTTTGTTTGTTCTCTTCCCACCTACCTGTTGTTTACTCTCACTTGCCCATTCTCATCTCCGCCTCACCGTCATTTCATGCCTACTTACGACAAAGAAATGTACTGCATTGTGAAATCCAGTCGCCAATGGATACATTACATTCTTGGGAAGGAAATAGTCATCCACACTGATAATAAACCACTATAGTTCACGCAGACATAAATAAAATTGCAGAATGACCGCCATCAGAAGTGGTCCACATACTTGCAACAATTCCACCTCAACAAAAAGTATAAAACAGGAAGCACAAACTGCATCGTTGATTTTCTCAACAGATTGCTAGTCACAACACTCACCATGGTGCTAGACTCTTGTGGCCATGAGACCTCTGGATGGCCCCAACTCTATGAGACATGCCCAGACTTCACCACCACCTACCAAATGTTGGGTGCAAATGCAGTTGTCACTAAATTACATCTTTAGGATGGGATGTTGTGCCATCTGGGACATATCTATGTTCCATCAAGCAAGCGAGCGAAGATGATCTTGGAATCCCACTATAGTTAGGTGGCAGGACACTTCGGCGTTGAAAATACAGTTGAAATGTTGCAAAAGCATTTATACTGGCCGAAACTTCGATAGGAGTTCAAAAAGTATACTAGGTCCTACATTGCCCCCGTTATTTCCAAACCGACCACTAAAAAACAAGGCCCATACACCCCTTTGCCTCCTCCTAATAAGCCATGGGAATCCATCTCCATGGACTACATGTCGGGCCTCCCTTCCACCAAGAGGGAAAATGACTGTGTTTTTGTGATTGTTGATCACTTTTTTAAGATGGTGATTATGGCCGCCTCCAAGAAGAGCATCACAATAGAGGCCACTGCCAAGCTCTTCTTTGAATGAGTCTGGGTACATTTTGGAATCCCACAAACCATTGTCTCATATAGGGACAGTCGATTTTTCGGCACATTCTAGTCGATCCTCTGGTCATGCTAGACACCAAGCTCAACAAATCCATGGCCTTCCACCCCCAAACACATGGTCAAACTGAGGTCATAAATTAAATGATTGTGCATATCCTGTGCATGTGTAATTCCAAGCACCCTTGCACATGGGATGAGAGTCTTCCCTATGCCCAACATAGCTACAATCGAGCCTTGCATAGCTCAAATGGCCATGACACCTTTCAGGTGGGGTTTGGATTCCAACCATTGGGTCCCATAGATGTTTCACTACCCCTTGCGGTCACTTCAACCAACTCATCTCTTGCTCCAACTGAAGTTGACAAAGCCACATGGTTCATTGAGCGAATCCAGCACATCTGCCAACAGGTTCAAGATATCCTACATAAGTCCAATGACAAGTACAAGCAGTTCCATGATCAACACCAGGTGCCACATAAGTTTCAAGTGGGCAATAAAGTTTGGTTGCATTTTCAAAAATAATGCCTTACCGAACCCCATCGCAAGCTTCGCCCACTCCGTTATGGGTTGTACACCATCACCAAGGTTGTGGGTGATAATGATTTTGAGCTCAACATTCCTCCTTTCCTTGGCCTTCACCCAGTGTTCAATGTGGATCTCCTTCGACCTTATTTCCCACCAATATTGGACACCTCGGAGATAGCAGAACAATTGACACCAATAGACCTCAACCCCGACTACATACAATAGGCATCCAATGATAATATTGTGGATAAACAAGTCAAGGGAACTCGCCAACAAAGGATCCAACTTTATCAAGTTTTCAAAGCAAGGCAACTCCTGCACCAAGGCAAATGGCTCACCCAGGGCCAAATTCAACAGAAATTTCCTCATCTAATGGGGGCACTCAACGCAATGGAGACCATTTCTTCCTAAAGGGGGAGGATTGATCCAGATGGATGTCAGTGGCCTCCCACCTACTCCAACTAGCTCATTTTGGCAGTTTTCCAGTTCGATAGTTTTCTCCTAGTTTTCAGGTCCCTAACTTCTAGGGACATTTTGAGGCCATAAACAACGTTTTTAGGGCTTTCCATAGTTAACATGTATATGTATCAACACAGTAAACATGCATAAGGCTCGCCATAGGAAACATATGTAGTACTCAGATAAACCTTTCCAATGGGCTATCGTGCGCCTAAAATGGAGATCGTATGCAAAAGTTATGACCTCGAGAAGTTGATGTACTAACTTACCCAAACAGGGCCCACATGACTTTTGGTGATTCATCTCATAGGGTTAGTTTTTTGGATGTATCGGGTTTTTTCCATTCCTTTTTATTGTAAAAACTCCTTGATAACCTCACTGTAATAATCTTCTAGAGAATGAGCGCAGTCGTCACATCTCTTCTTAGAGATAAGCCACTACCATTATAGCAAGCTTGTTTTCCGCTACATTTTATAGTTTCATATTATTTCCTTATTGAAAAGAAACCAATTTTACTGTATATTTGTTATTCTTTGTTAAGCATCTTTTGATAATAATATGTATTCATTTCATTCTGCTCATAAAATCTGGATCACCCTCACTCACAGTTGGCCATGCCTCGGCTCCGTGGGAAGCCAAAGAGAGGACCTCTTTGGTTCCAAAACAAGGTGGCCATTGCCAACCAACATCCGCCTATTCTCACTCGATCTCCCAACTCCTCACCCCCTTCATCCATCAAATCCTACCCATACTAGAGAGGTATCCCACCTTTGTCCTTTCCATGGGCATGTCGTGTGGAGTGGTTCGACCTCCAAGGAAATTATCTGGGATTTTTTCCAAGCCCAATCCAGGATATAGCTTCATTTTCATAGCTGAACATGGTCATCCGGGAGAGCCCACCTCCCTTCACCCCCTCTCCACCACCCTCCACTCCCTTTCCACCCTCAGACCTTGTGGCATCCTAGGAGGAGTTCCCTGCTCAGGTGGAGGAGCTTCATGCTCATTTGGAAGTGCCTCATGTGGACGAACCTTCGAGCACGGAGTGTGGTTCTTGCATTGGAATCAGAGGTACGGTATCGATACTACAGGATTTGGTCTTTCCAGTCAGACATAATATGGATGACCTTCTCTTTTAGCTGGAGCACTTAGACCAGCGCGCAGAGAAAATTGAATCTCTTCTTGCTACACTACTCCGCTCACTGCATGCACCAGGACCGACAATTGATGCCCTAGCTACTTCAGAGCCGATTGTTGATCTGGTCGAGTTGGTTTCCCTACGAGGAGATTCAGAAAACTGTGTTTAATTTTAAATGTTGAATACAGAGACAAAGCTAAGATGAATTGATTTCCCCTTGGGGCAATTCAGCTCAAGCAAATCCTTGTTATCACTGATGATATTGTAATTTTTCTCCATGAAAGGTAATATATAGAATTCTTACTTAAAAAAAAATATTAACTGTTGTTAGTTAAGATATGTGGCGACAATAGGGGAGGAAAGTGCAGAGGGGAAATTCTCATCCCTAGGGAAACCATTGAATCAACTTATGAATGGAGTTGTGACACCTTAACAAACAATAGAGATAAATCCTATGCCCTTCTCTTGGGTCTCATGGTAGAAACGATTTTGCATATTAAGAAGGATTAAAGTGTTGGGTGGCTCTAAATTGATCATAAAACATATGGCTTCAGGGACCACTCCCTCTTAAATTCATTGAATGGCCATCAATTTCAGGATTCGATCACTTTTTCAAAAGTTTGAATAAGTGGAGTGGTTTCACATACTCCGTGAACATAATGGACTAGCGAATGAAAGGGAAAATGTGTCTTCACAGTTCCTGACGGGGGTTCTATATATCGATTACAATCAGTATGCCAACTCCATTCCTTGGTCATAAAAGTTATCTCTCCCCTCCCTCGTAAGATTAATATGAAAAAGGGTGGGCTATATTTTTTTATCTCTTCGGGTTAAGAACCCACGCCCTCTTGAAACCATCAAGGGTCATTTATGGAGGAGTGGTGAGATATCCCATCATTCTCCCTCACTCATGTGTATTCTCAATTCTGGCTAGCAACTTGGCTATCTATCCGATGGGCCTAGTCATCTTTGGAATTTCATTTTTGGTAGGTTGGGTATGCTCTTGCATTATGGGGTCATGGATTGGTAGCCTCACTCCCCATTAGGGCCCTTTGTGGAATTCATATCTCGTTTTGATAAGTATATTTGGTGTCCCACTCAGTTTTCACAAGATCTCACGAGTTGTCAAAATTCAATCTCTCGCTCATGAGGATTGAAACCTCAGTCTCAACAATGTCATCCTCCCTTTGCAAGCATAAGGAAGGAACTAGAAAATAGGATATTAGCACCCAGTTCATGAATGAAATTATCATGGAAATTCTTCATCAGCATAAACATCAGTTGGATGTGTTGGAAGCATCTATCGGTGCCAGGTATTGGGACCAAAGAAAGCCACTTATCACCATGCCTACAAGGTCTTTGTCTTCTCTCCTTCCCATCCCCTCATAGATTCAACTTCAATTATCCCCTCTTGGTAGCTTTGAAGATCAACAAAAGATTAAAGTAATTAAGAACTACATGGAGAAGCCCAGGGGAAATATCTCAACAACAACTACTCCAAAGTCAAGCTAGACCATGTATATTTTCTTTTAGTATGGTTTTTGCAATTTATCTATGTTACTTATGGATAGTATGTTCATAGGTTTTCTTTGGAATTTTCTATCTTTTTGAATGCCACTGGATTCAAGTGAAAATATGTATGTACTCTATGAGCATCGCTCTAATGGAGGACAACCTATTATGTACTACTTCAATGTGAGCATTTACTATTGTTTTTTTTATTAATAAAATTTTTTAGTGATTATGAAAAAAAAGGTGTCTAGTGAAAATAAGTTTTTTTATTTTTAATTAGAAAATTTTATTGGGAGGAGGTTAAAAAATAGCTTTGTGAAGGTATCTTTTTTGTATTTAGTAATATTAGGAGTATTCCTCAATATCTAGTGAACTCAATTGCTCTTTCGTAAGCTCAGTAAATAAATCTAAATATGAACATAAATTGATAAAATGTGGAAGCTTATCTTAACCATTAAAATATACAATCAAATTAGTATTCTCAAAAATATTAAATATTGCATTCATACAAAGTTTTAAAATAATATAATTTGAAATATTTTTTTTAATCAATAATTTTTTTAAGATAATCAAAAATAATTTTTAACATTATGAATTGAAAAAAATAAATACATCCTTAAAAAAATACAGGAAAAAACACTATTTTTAACATATCTTACATTTAATAAATCTTAAAAGAACATATCTCAACTTTAATAATATAAAATATAATAATATTTAAATACATAATTTAAGCATTCTTGGAAACTTTTCAACTTTTTATAGGAGAAAATTGAAATAAACTCATACTTTGGTTATTAAGTTAAAAATATATATATATATATATATTGAAATTGTGAAGAATATTTAATTTCTTATATTCCTTTACTATTGTTTTCATTTTTTTCAATTACTTATATGGGTTGTAAAAAAATTACCAAATTATGTAATGATTTTTTTACAATTTAATGATTATTACTTTCATTGAGGGCTGGTCAAAAGAGATTAACTGCAATATCGGAGTCAAATAAGGTTGTCCTTTGTCCCTTACCCTTTTTGGCATATACATTGATAAATTGGAAGAATGCTTGGAAAAAAGCAGGTTGCGTTGTCCCTACTCTCAATGGTATAGTCATCAATCTTCTTCTTTATGCCGATGATATTGTTCTTATGGCAAGGAGTCCCCATGATCTTGAAAACCAACTAAGAATCCAAGGATTTTTGCTCCAATATGGGTATGACTGTTAATACTGATAAGACTAAGGTCATGATTATTAAATCCAATAAGATCCCTTATGATACCTTTGTATATGACAACAACAACTTGGAGGAAGTGACTTCATACAAATATCTTGGAATTGATATTCACCACAAGCTTAATTGGAAT